>JASVEL010013377.1:0-37789 GCA_032618575.1 Nicotiana noctiflora
AGTGGGGTATCTTTCACTACCTTTCAGTTTCAGGGACCAGCCTTCGCTTGGTGGGAGGCTTATGAACGCCGCAGGCCAGCCGGAGCAGCACCACTATCATGGCCGGAGTTCTCCACTATGTTTTTGGAGAAATGGGTGCCTCGATCTCGGAGAGAGGAGATGCGTAGGCAGTTTGAGGGTCTCCGTCAGGGGGACATGTCAGTGTCAGAGTATGAGATCAGGTTTACAGAGTTGTCCGGATATGCACCGTGGTTGGTTCATTCCAACAGAGAGAGGATTGGGCGCTTCGTGGACGGCCTCATTTATCCCATTCGTATTTTGATGACTCGGGAGAGGGTTTTGAGTCGTACATTCGAGGATGCTGTGGATATTGCTCGCGACATAAAGACGGATCGTCGTAGAGAGCGGGATGAGAGGGAGGCCAAGAGGCCTCGAGGAGCAGCTAGTTCCAGTGGCACTCAGACCAGAGGCCAGAGTCAGCAGAGCCGAGGTCGCTCTTTCAGGTCTTCGTAGTCGGGTCGCTCAGATCGTCGCAGATGGTCACCTAGACAGGGTTATCAGGGTTTGCACCAGAGCCAGCCATCTCTCAGTGCCATGCCAGCTCATAGTTCTTCATAGGCCCCATCCGCTCAGGGTTCATCTCGGCCTAGTTCATCAGCTGGCCACTCCAGCGCCAGAGGTCCTTATCAGTCTCAGTACCCAGCACCGGGGAGTTGCTACGAGTGCGGAGAGTTTGGGCACCACCGTAGGGAGTGTCCCCGTCTTGTTTCCAGATCTTATCAGCAGAGGGGGCAGCCCTCGTCATCTGGTCCTTCTACTTCAGCACCCGCCTCGCCAGCTAGGGGTGAGGGTCAGACAGCTAGGGGTCGCTCTCGAGGGGAGGCCGATCAGGCGGACAGGCTAGATGCTATGCTTTTCAGGGCCGATCTGAGGCCGTTGCTTCTGATGCTGTCATTACAGGTATTATTTCAGTCTGCCACAGAGATGCCTCAGTATTGTTTGATCCCGGTTCTACTTATTCTTATGTGTCTACATATTTTGCTCCTCATTTGGGCACGACCCGAGGGAGTCTTGAGCTGCCAGTGCATGTATCTACCCCGGTAGGGGATACTATTGTTGTGGACCACGTATACCGGTCCTGTTTGGTCACTATTGGAGGTCTGGAGACCCGAGTAGACCTGTTGCTTCTCAGTATGATTGATTTTGATGTTATATTGGGCATGGACTGGCTATCTCCATGTCATGCTATTCTGGACTGTCATGCTAAGACAGTCACTTTGGCTATGCCGGGCATTCAGAGGATCGAGTGGCGAGGCACGACTGAGTATGTACCTAGCTGGGTAATATCTTTCCTCAAGGCCCAACGAATGGTTGGGAAGGGATGTCTCTCTTATTTAGCATTTGTGCGGGAGGTCGAGGCCCGGACTCCCAGTATTGATTCTGTTCCCATTGTGCGAGACTTTCCTGATGTGTTTCCCTCAGACCTGTCGGGCATGCCGCCGGACAGGGATATTGATTTTGGTATCGATTTGGTGCCAGGCACTCGGCCTATTTCTATTCCTCCGTATCGGATGGCACCAGCTGAGTTGAAGGAATTGAAGGAGCAGCTCCAGGAACTCCTAGATAAGGGGTTCATTCTGTAAGGCCCCGTAAAATGTTTTGTGCAGAAGAAGGACGGATCTATGAGGATGTGTATTGACTATAGGCAGCTAAACAAAGTAACAGTGAAGAATAAGTATCCTCTGCCTCGTATTGATGATTTATTTGATCAGCTCCGGGGAGCTAGGGTGTTCTCGAAGATTGATCTTCGTTCAGGCTACCATCAGCTGAAGATTAGAGAGTCTGACATTATGAAGACCGCATTCCGGACCCGATATGGTCATTATGAGTTCCTTGTGATGTCGTTTGGGCTGACCAACGCCCAGCAGCATTTATGCATCTGATGAACAGTGTGTTCGGGCCTTATTTGGATTCATTTGTGATTGTGTTCATTGATGACATTCTAGTCTACTCCCGTAGTCGGGAGGAGCATGCTCAGCATTTGAGTATTGTGTTGCAGAGATTGAGGGAGGAGAAGCTATATGCTAAGTTCTCCAAATGTGAGTTCTGGCTTGAGTCCGTGGCATTCTTAGGGCACGTGGTGTCCTGTGATGGTATTCGGGTAGATCCGAGGAAGGTCGAGGCAGTGCAGAGTTGGCCCAGACCGACCTCAGTTACTGAGATCCGTAGCTTTCTGGGATTGGCAGGGTATTATCGCCGATTCGTTCAGGGGTTCTCTTCTATTGCTTCACCCTTGACTAGATTGACTCAGAAGGGTGTTCCTTTCTTATGGTCCGAGGAGTGCGAGGAGAGCTTTCAGAAGCTCAAGATAGCACTGACCACAGCACCAGTCTTGATTCTACCGACAGCTTCAGATTCTTATACTGTATATTGTGATGCCTCAGGAGTGGGCATTGGTTGTGTGTTGATGCAGGAGGGTAGGGTCATTGCTTATGCTTCTCGTCGATTGAAGCCCCACGAGAAGAACTACCCTGTTCATGATTTGGAGCTAGCAGCCATAGTTCATGCTTTGAAGATTTGGAGGCATTACCTGTATGGTGTCTCATGTGAGGTGTTCACGGATCATCGCAGCCTTCAGCACTTATTCAGACAGAAGGACCTTAATTTGAGATAGCGGAGGTGGTTGGAGTTGCTTAAGGACTATGATATCACTATTTTGTATCATCCAGGGAAGGCCAATGTGGTGGCCGATGCCTTGAGTCGGAAGGCGGTTAGCATGGGCAGCTTAGCTTTCATCCCGGTTGGGGAGAGGCCATTTGCTTATGATGTTCAGGCCCCAGCCAATCGGCTAGTGAGATTAGATATTTCGGAGCCGAGTCGGGTGTTGGCTTGTGTTGTTTCTCGATCTTCCTTATATGATCGCATCAGGGAGCGACAGTATGATGACCCACATTTGCTTGTCCTTAAGGACAGAGTGCAGCATAATGATGTTAGAGATGTGACTATCGACAGTGATGGTGTTTTGAGGATGCAGGGCCGTATATGTGTGCCCAATGTTGATGGTTTGCGGGAGTTGATACTTGAGGAGGCACACGGTTCGCGGTACTCTATTCACCCAGGTGCCGCAAAGATGTACCAAGACTTGAGACAGCACTACTGGTAGAGGAGAATGAAGATGGATATTGTTAGGCATGCAGCTAAGTGCCTCAATTGCCAGCAGGTCAAATATGAGCATCAGAGACCCGGCGGTGTTCTTCAGCGTATGGTTATTCCCGAGTGAAAATGGGATAGGATCACCATGGATTTTGTTACAGGGCTCCCTCGGACAGCGAGGAAGTTTGATTATGTATGGGTGATTGTTGATCGGCTGACTAAGTCCGCACATTTCATCCCAGTTAGTACTACTTACTCATCGGAGCGGTTGGCATCGATCTTTATTCGGGAGATTGTCAGGTTGCATGGGGTCCCGGTGTCTATTATATCTGATAGAGGCACTCAGTTCACTTCTCAATTTTGGAGAGCATTTCAGCGAGAGATGGGTACGAGGGTTGAGTTGAGCACCGCATTTCATACCCAGACAGACGGACAGTCTGAGCGCACTATTCAGATCCTGGAGGATATGTTGCGAGCATGTGTGATTGACTTTGGTGGTTCATGGGATGAGTTCTTACCACTTGCTGAGTTTGCCTACAACAACAGTTATCAGTCAAGTATTCAGATAGCCCCGTACGAGGCATTGTATGGCAGACGGTGTAGATCTCCCGTCGGATGGTTTGAGCCTGGTGAGGATAGATTGATAGGGACCGAGTTAGTTCAGGATGCTCTGGATAGAGCAAAGTTGATCCAGGAGAGGCTTCGCACAGCACAGTCTCGCCAGAAGAGTTATGCAAACCGTAGGGTTCGAGAGCTGTCTTTCATGGTTGGTGATAGAGTGTTGCTGAAGGTTTCACCCATGAAGGGTGTCATGAGGTTCGGGAGGAAAGGGAAGTTGAGTCCCAGGTATATTGGCCCTTTTGAGATACTCAGGAGAGTTGGAGAGGTGGCATATGAGTTAGCCTTGCCACCCAGCTTATCCAGCGTTCATCCAGTATTCCATGTGTCGATGCTCCGGAAGTACATCGGAGATCCGTCCCATGTATTAGACTTCAGTACCATTCAGCTTGATGGTGATCTATCCTATGATGTGGATCCTATTGCTATTTTGGGTCGCCAAGTAAGGAAGTTGAGGTCGAAGGAGATTGCATCAGTTAAGGTTCGGTGGAGAGGTCGACCCGTAGATGAGGCTACTTGGGAGGTTGAGCAGGAGATGCGGAGCAGATACCCTCAGCTATTTGAGACTTCAGGTATGTTTCTTGACCCGCTCGAGGACGAGCGTTTGTTTAAGTTGGGGAGAATGTGACGACCCGGCCCGTCGTCACGGGAATTACCACCCCGTTATGTTGTAATTACATAATTCATGCTTTTATATCAGTGTTAGAGTCTGTCGGGGAAGTTAGGAGTGAATTGAAATGAAAATGAGGCATATAACCTTTTTTGAAGGAAACTAGAATAAGGAAAGTCAACCCGGAGTTGACTATGTAGTTAGAGAGCTCGGAACCGGATTCTGATGATTCGACTAGTTCCGGGGGATCATTTATGACTTAGGAGAACAATCGGAATTGAATTCGGAGGTCCGGTGTAGTTTTAGGCTTGAATTGGCGAAGGTTGAAATTTAGCGAAATCCGGATGGTAGGTGATATTTTGATCCAGGGGTCGGAATGGAATTCCGACAATTTATGTAGCTTCGTTATGTGATTTTGGATGTGTCTGCAAATTTTCAGGTCATTCGGACATCGTTTGATCGGGTTTTGGATTGAATGTTAGTTTTGAATGTTTTGAAGAAACTTAGGCTTGAATTCGTGTAGAAATGGTGATTTTGATGTTTAGTGTGGTGTTTTTATGATTGGAACAAGTTCGTATCATGTTTTGGAGTATGTTGGTGGTTTTCGTTGGGGTCCCGAGGGCCTCGGGATGAATCCGGGGGTCCAAACGGACCATTCTTGGTCAAAGAAGAGAGCTGGTTTGCTGTCATAAGTGCAGCAGAATTTTACCCTTCGCGATCGCAGAGATAGGGACGCGATCGCGTAAGGTCAAGAACAGAAGCAACGCGATCGCAGGAGCACGGACGCGATTGCGTAGTGTTATCCGGGTGGTCATCGCGATTGCATGGGCATCTACGCGATCGCGTAGAAGAGAAATGGGGTCCAGGGAAAAATGTGCTACGCGATCGCAGGAATAGGGACGCGATCGCGTGAGGCCGGATGGTTGTAAATCGCGATCGCGTGAGGAGAATCGCGATCGCGTGAGGGCGAAATGTTTGAGCATCGCGATCGCGTGAGTAGAGTCGCGATCGCGTAGAGCAAATGGGTCTGGCAGAGAATTTAATCACAGAACAGAGGGGCTACGGGTTCATTAACCCAAAACGCCATTTTTGAGTTCTAGAGAGAGAAACTCACGGGAATTGCTGGTAATTCATCGGGGATTCGTCGGAGGTAAGTTTTGTGGCTTAATTACATCATTTTAACATGAAATCCTTGGTTAAATCCCTGTAAATGGAAGATTAAAGGTGGGTTTGAGCCCTAGGCCTAAATTGAAGAAAAACACCGATTTGAGTGGGCAAATGGAGTCCGATTTTGGTAAATTTTATATGCCTAGACTCGTATCGAGATGAGGATTCCGAATATGTAACTTTTATAATTTTTCGACAAGTGTACCAAAAGTCGGGTTTTGACAACTTGTGGGTTTTGATATGATTTGGGTTATTTCGAATGAATTTCGTGAAATTAGCATATATTGATGCATTCTCTATGATTTTGAGCAGATTTGGCACCCGAGGAGATTGATTTGCGAGGCAAGCACAAGGCGGATTGAAGCTTCTACCGGTTCGAGGTGAGTGGTAGTAGTAAATAATGTACTGAGGGTTTGAAACCCCGTACTAGCACTTCACGGTGCTATATTGAGATGAGACACACGTTCTATAACGGGTGTGGTGACATTGTGATTAGGGGTTCGGACTTAGTCCTTCCCGGCTAATAGAATACTGTGTTGTATGACTGCTAATGAGATTATAACTGTACGATTGGGCTAATAGCCACGTTTTGGGCCTTGTGTCGATCCGTAGAGCATTAGGGAACCTATAGAGCTAGGTGACCCTTATATCATGTTGGAAACATACACTCAGCCGTAGCTCTAGCTGTATAGCATAATATGAGCCTGTACTAGATGTGTACATTGATAGAGATTATCTAGAGTGGAATTCCCTGTTCTAGCTGAGTGGGCCTGTAAGGCCAAGTCTATATTGACTGAGACAGGGTCTAGGACCCACTGTGATATATTATATTGGGCCTGAGAGGCCAAGCACATATTGACTGGGATAGGGTCGAGGACCCATTATGAGGTATTATATATATATACCTATATGGATCGGACTGCACGCCGCAGTAATATACATGTAATATACATGTAGGACGGACTACACGCCGCAGTATTATTGCGCTTGGGCTGTAGGAGCCCCTTCGGAGTCTGAGTCTGCACACATTCTCAGTGAGCACTGGTGTATATTATGGGATCGGGCTGCACGCCGCAGCAGTATAGAGATATATACATATATATATATATTGGATCGGACTGCACGCCGCAGTAATATTTGTGTGGATCGTGCTGCACGCCGCAATGTTATAGTGCTTGGGCCTAGGGAGCCCCTCCGAAGTCTGTATACACCCCCAGTGAGCGCCGTCGACGTTAAATGGAGCGGGCTGCGCGCCGCAGCGGTATATGTATTGGAGCGGGCTGCACGCCACAGCATTATACTTAATCATATCCTATTATCTACTTAAATACTTATACATTATAGACATAGGTATGTGTCTTTATATGTTGAGATGGCCGTACACGGTAGGGGTACGAGTGAGGGTTGGATCAGTGTAGAATCTTGTAGAGATGAACGTGGATTGGAGATTTTAGCATTTCTATAGTGATGACGTACCTGCGAGGGTTGCCTTAGAACTGCTAAGTGATAGCACAGAATTTCTTACCTTCAGTCATTATTTATTATTGTTACTCACTAAGTTGAAATATACTCACCCCACTCCCGAGAGCAGTTGAGACATTGTAGCTGCTGATCCTTGTCTACTATTGCAGAGATTACGAGGTAGCTGCCAGCGTCCGCAGAGCTTGTTTTCTCCTTCTCTATCATCTTGTTGATTTCCTACTTGCCTAGACTTGATTGTATTAGGATGCTATTCTGTAGAGGCTCGGTCTCGTGACACCACGATATGTTTGGGACCGTATTTTGTATGTTTTACGTTTCGGTTATCACCTGATATGATCATTTACTGTTTAAGTTTAATTTGATTAATAACCGGCTGGTTTAAGGGATAATATGGTCGGGCTTGCCTAGCATTGTGTTGGGCGCCATCACGACCAGGGTTTGGGTCGTGACAAGTGCGTCCAAGGAGCTCAGGAGTTCATGCCCTGCTGTAGCATCGATCAACTGGTCGATGTGGGGCAGGGGGAAGGAGTCCTTGGGGCAGGCCTTGTTCAAGTCGGTGAAGTCCACGCACATCCTCCACTTTCCGCTTTTCTTCTTAACCATAACCATATTGGCGATCCATTGCGGGTATCTCGATTCTCTGATGGAACCGTTGGCCAGTAGTTTGTCCACCTCCTCACGGACCACCTCGTTAATGGCGACGTTGAATTTTCTTCGGCCCTGTTTTACCGGTGGGTGCAATGGATCCACGTTGATCCGGTGTGTGGCAATATCCGGAGAGATCCCTGGCATGTCTGCATGGGAAAAAGCAAACGTGTCTGCATGTTTAATCAGAAATTCATGGTACTTACCTGGGTCAGAAATTCATGGACCGATGTAGGCTTTCTTTTCTGGATCGTTTTGATCCAGCTGGACTGGGTCGAGCTATTCGACCATTGTATTGCAAGCTTCTACGATGTTTGGGTCCCTAATGGCGTCGGCCGTCGGGTCTGCTTGAGTCCCCGATGGAGCTGATTGCTATGCTTCTGCACTTGCCTTGCTCAGTTGTTTTGTGTGAGCGCAATACTAGGTTATTTTATAGCATTCATGCGCTGTTCGCGGCTCCCTTTTGATGCTAAATATTCCCCATGGGGTAGGGAATTTGATCACCTGGTACAGGCTTGATGGGACAGCTCGCATGGCATGTATCCATGGGCGCCCAATGATGGCATTGTAGGCCGTCTCTTGGTTCATCACATGGAAGGTTGTTTCTAGGGTGACACCTCCCACAAGGACAGGCAGGGTCATCTCTCCTAACGTGCGTTCTACTACATTGTTGAAACCAGTTAGATTTATGCACCTGGGAGTAATTCTGTCCTCGAGTCCCATCTGAGTGAGGACTCTTGGATGAATGATGCAGGCACCGCTCCCGTCATTGATCATGACTCTCCTGACATCGGTATCCATGATACGTAGGGTAATAACTAAAGCATCATACTAAGGAAAAAACAAACCATCGGCGTCAGACTTATCGAAGGTGATACTTCCTTCGAGGTCATCATACCGTTCTTGGTGTTGGTTCTCTTCAGTCTGTGTGTGTTGGTGAGCTTGACGTGGTTGACGGCTTCGTCTGCTTTCCCTACGATCATGTTTACTGTACGCGTCGGGGAAGGCGGTTTTGGGGGTCCTCGGGAATGCTCCCTTCCGCGGTCGAAATTAGCTTTCCCTTTTGTGCTGAGTAGCTCTTTCAGGTATCCCTCATTGAGCATCCTGACGACTTCCTTCCGTAGGCCAATGCAGTCCTCGGTTCGGTGTCCTCGTTCCTGATGGAACTCGCACAGAATGTTGGATTTCCTCGTGGCTGGGTCCGACTTCATCTTTTGGGGCCACTGCACCTTGGTGCCGAGCTTCTCCAGTGCGTACACTACTTCTGAGGGTGAAACACAAAAGTTATGTGATGAGAGTAAAGGGGGCGTACCTCGATCATTTCTGAGTGGGGCGACGTGACATTGTACCGCGTCCGTATGTTGCAGGGGCGGAAGCGAAGATCTTGCGTAGGGTTGGTGTCGTTCTCTGCTGGGGCATGGGGGAAGTTCCCGATGTCCCTCATGTTGTCGGTCCCTCCTGGCGTCCGGGTGTACGATAGCTAGTCGCCGTGTTGGCCCATTGAGATCCTCCTCGTCGCCCGCACCTCGGCGCAGTAGGCGTTGTGAATCTCGTCCCAGGTGGTGGGAGGGTACTTCATGACCAGGCTCAGCAATTTCTTGGTGGCTTGGGAGCCATCCCTGTTGAGCCCGTTTTGGAATGCTGCCACCGTCATACCTTCCGATACATTTGGTAGGTTCATTCTTATCCTGTTGAATCTAACGAGGAAGTCCCTGAGACCCTTGCCCATGGTCTGTCGGATGGAGAATATGTCGTTCACCCTTGCTTCTGCTTTCTTGGCGCCGGCATGCGCGGTGACGAATTTATCTGCCATCTCCTCGAAGGTCGAGATCGCTTTGGCGGGTAGTTGAGAGTACCAGGTTAGTGCTCCTCCGGTCAGCGTTTCGCCAAACTTCTTCAGCAGCACTGATGGTACCTGTTCTTTGGACAAGTCATTACCTTTTACTGCGGTGACGTAGTGGATGAGATGGTCCTCGGGGTCGGTGGTCCCGTCGTACACTTTTAGGTACGGGGGCATCTTGAAGGTTTTTGGGATGGTGTAGGGCGCTGCTCCCTCGGAGTAAGGTTGTTCCACGAACCTTCCTACGTCCCGCTTGGGTAATAGCTTAGGCGCCCCTGGAATCTTATCAACTCTGTCCTAGTGCTCCTTCATCTGGTCACGGAGGGCTTGGTTTTCGCCCTACATTTTCTTCATTTTCCTCAGGATGGTAGCCAGCGTGTCATCATGCGCCTGGGTCTCGGCGGGCCGGCTGTTGGTCCGTGTTTCTTCCTGTTCGTCTATTGCGGTGGTATTGCTGGTGGCCGGAGCGGCATTTTCGCAGCCTTGTGGTGTCTTTTCCGCTAGGATGCTCAGTGTACTGGCCAGCCATTCCTCCAGTAGCCTCCTGACTGCTGGAGGTGCTTCTTTCGGATCGGAGTCCCTTCCTAGAGGTATGGGGGAGGTTTCAACTTCAGGTGCGATAGAGGGAGTAGCGTTGATGGCTGTGCTTCCCCCAGCCTCGTTCATTGCGCCTAGAAGGTTTGCAGTGACTTCAGCCATGACCGTGGGTCGTGTGTTACTTTCATCCATCTTTGAAAAGTTTTAGTTTGATCGGATCTTCGCGAATGTAAACTATGAGTTTGATTCTCGAAATCCCCATAGACAGCGCCAAATTGTTTGTGCAAAGATGTTATGTATCTTAGAACTAATCAATCAATATAAATAATGGGATAATCGGAATCAGTGATAATATAAATCGAAGATCGATCGTCGAAATAATGTGAATATAATGATTAGCATAAGGAGATGGTAAGAACAAAATGTAGAAGATAGGATACATGAGCAGTAGTGATAGCAGTAATAGAGAGAGAGTGTGTGTTATGTCTTATTATCTGAAAATCAGATCCCTTACAAATGGGGGAGGCCCTCCCTTATATAATGAGAGGGTCCTCTCGCCCAACTTATTACATTGACGCCCTGATATTATAAGCGTAATCAAAATATAGGCCGGGGGACCGGGGACGCCCTCTTTAATGGATCCGCCCAGTTTGATGTCTCATAGGCGGGGCCGCGTCCTTCTTGTCATGCGGCCGTTAATGAGGACGTCCATGGATGTTGCCGTCCTCAAAACGGGGGCGGCCTCCTTATTTATTTCATCGAGGCCGGCCAAGGGTACACGTGGCCGTGTCGTACCACTTGTTTGATTTACCCCATACAGTTTAATATGAAATGATTGCCGAAAAATTGTATGCTGGGATTATCCCTGTACCATTTACAGTAAGCTTTCATTGTTGAAAAATTGTATTTGCATGAAAACGTGTTGGTATATATATGGGTGCATGAGGTCAATGGAGAAATTGGTAATCACAACTATAAGTTCTAGGAAAAGAATTTTGAATTGATTTTGGTAATAATTGGATATGATCGAAATTTTCTACGTTAGGTATTATTATCTTTTTCTCTTTCCTTTTCCTAAAAATAATTGACTCGTGTGCTGTTATTGGCGTGGTTTACATACTTACTATATGAGGAATTTCCATTTCGCTAATTGCCATTGGTCGCTTTGAACTAGATACTTATTGTGTTACCCAACTTTTCCTTTTTCATATAGATAGCTAATGGTAGTTTGATCTTTCATGATTAGTTGGTGTATAATCAGGATTAGTGTTGTTTATTCTTAGTCGTTAGGTGCATTAAACTACACATAGATATTTTTTTTCTTTTGTTATTAGTGTGATTTAACCTACTATACATAGAAGGTTTTTTTTCTTTTTTTTTTAACCACCAAATTTCATAAACCCATTGGTCCTGCTTATCTAGATTTGCATAGGAATCCATTAAAGGAGGAAACACACTCCCAACCAAGACTTTACCTATTTCAAGGACTCGGATTTAAGTTTTTTAGTTAAGGATCGGATTTAGCTGGATGTTATCAATCTCACTACACTACTTAGTAGTAGTGTTATAGAAAGTTACTTGCCTTATTTTTTTTATATTCTTTTTGGTAATTATCATCTTGACTTATTTTTTAAATTATCAATACTTATTATAAATTGCAAGGTAAGACTGCATACAATAGACTCTTGTGCTCCGCCCCTTTCTCGGACCTTACACATAGTGGGAACTTAGTACATCGGGATGCTCTTTCTTTGTTATTTTACCTATAACTACTTTTCAAATAATATACAACAACATCAGTCCAGTACAATCCCATAAGTGGGGTCTGGACTTTTCAAATAATATGATAAATGATAATACAAAAAAACTTTTAAAAGTTAAATTCGTTTAGGAGTTTAATAGGAACAACACTTGATCCCACAAACTATGCTAAAAGAAACTTTTTGTAGTTTGAACTCTTGGAGTCAAACTTAGATTCCGCGGCTGCGCTCTTTTAATTTCCAGAAATATCACCATTTGCTGAATTCACTAGGTGGGACTATACTAGGTAGTTGTTGTTGTATCATGTGCTGAAAACAAAATGGTGCTATTTGGGTCCTGAATTTTAAAAAGAATAATTTACTTAGTCAGATGCAAGTTCAAGTAAATGTATCACCTGATTATAAATAATGTAAAAGATCCTGCTCAACAGCATAAACACGTTTGAACTGAATATATGATCATGGTCCATTAAAGGAAAAGATATATTTAGCAGACACAAAAAGAGGAATCCTACCCAATGATGTAATAACCAAGTGTCAAGCAACTGATCAGAATATATTGGAATTCAAGCCCACATCGTAACTTAATGTTTTTAATAAAATACGTGCTTTACCAGTGTTATGATCCAAACCCGATCGTGATGGCACCCAACCCTAAAACCAGGCAAGCCAGACCAACAACTGTTTTCATATTTAACAACAAGTCCCAAAAGGACAAATTCAAGGAGAATATGAGTGTTTATAATAATACTTCAATAATAATAGCAGAATGAAAATACTGAGAAGTGCGAATACCGAAATAACACTCCCAAAAGATCTGGGGTCACGGGTCTAGAGCCTCTAAGCAAAAACTGAATAATAGTAAGAATAACTGAACAAAATACTCAAGTCTGAAAGTATATAGATAATAATCTGAAATAAAGAGAGAAGCTAGGTCCTGCGAACGCAGCAGCTACCTCAGCAACTCGAGTACTCTGTAATAAGCTGGACTGCTCGTCTAAACCTCCTGCGTACCTGAATCTGCACACAAAGGTGCAGGGAGTAGGGGTGAGTACTAAGTACTCAGTGAGTAAAAAGTATATAAAATAGCTGAAAGTAGAAAATCCACAGAATACCATAGAGCAAAGCTAAAACTAACAGTCCAATACATACCACAAACTAAGTACAACAGCAAACCACAGATAACACAAGTAATTTACAAACAAGAATGCAATGCAATGCACATGACCACTACGACGCATATCCCGATCCGTTTAACGTCGACGGCGCTCACTAGGGGTTTGTACAGACTCCGGAGGGGCTCCTTCAGCCCAAGCGCAATATTCATATCAACCGTTGTGGCATGCAGCCCGATCCATACTCAGTCCAAATCATGCATATGAGTCACACAACAGTTCAATTTTATTCTTTCCAGATTCCAATTTATTTAACAAGGAAAAATACTTTAGTTTATATATCTTGCAAGAACATGGGACTTAGCATTTCATTATAGTGATTTCAAACCAGGACTGAGATTAATGATTTTACAAATCATGCTATCACATAGATATCTATCCCCTAAGGATACTAGAGGCCGGCACAAGGCCCCAAATATGGCATATAGTCCACATATATAGTCAACACAAAGTGCATTTCAATCGTCAATATAGTATTATTCTTGTTCGGGATGGACCAAGTCACAATCCCCAGTCATAACCAATCCCGCACATGCCACGGGATGCGAGTCATGCCCTAAATAGTGTCACGATGTGATAAGCGTGGTTTCAAACCCTGATGCAATCGTATATACTAACTACTCACCTCTAACCGGCCGTAGACTCATCTGTAATGCCTTTTCCCTTTGAATTTTCCGCCTCGTGCGTCGAATCTAGTCAAAACCACAGCAAATACATAAATATGGGTCAAAGAAACATAACCCAATCAAAATTACTCGAAAAGCATAATAATTCACGAAGTTGGTAAAACCCGAGCCCCGGGCCCACTTCTCAAAAAATTCCGAAAATCATACCAACGGATTCCTCGTCTCGCCACGAGTCTGTGCATATAAAATTTATCGAAATCGGAGTTCGAATGGCCTTTCAAAACTCAATAATTTGTTTTCATAACCTAAGCCCTAGTTCTTCACAATTTTTGGCCAAATTCATGAATTTTGGTGTTGATTCTAGCATAAAATCACATTTTCGAGTCAAGAAACTTACCTCCAAGCGATACCCATTGAACAATCTCTTAAAATCTCTCAAAACCTTCTTTTGGCGAAGTAAAAATGGTGGAATTGTATTTTGGGTCACGTCTGATTTTTACTTAACTGTTCTGTCACTAACGGTTTATTTTATGCGATCGCAATGCCTCTCCTGCGATTGCATAGAGTAAATTTTCCATGCCAATTCTTCCTTCTCTATGATCGCAATTCAGTGCATGTGATCATACTGTATAATATACTAAGCCTATGCGATCGCAGGCCACTTCAGGCGATCACATAGAGCAATTTCCTGCACTCCTTAAAATCCCTTCTATGCGATCGCATCAACACATATTGCGATCGCACTGACCAGTTTCCTTAACCTGTGCGATCGCACACTCCTATACACAATTGCATAGAACAATTTTTCATCCCCTTCAGGTCCTTCTATGCGATCGCAGACCTCTATATGTGATCGTATAGAACAAAATCTGTCTGCAATTTTTTGCTGCATTATTCAAGCATAAAACTTTCCGTTGGGCATCCGAAATCACCCCGAGACCCTCGGAACCTCAACCAAATGCACAGATATGACATATTAGCTCATTCAAACTTGCTCGCAATATAAAAACACCATCATAAACATCAAAATCATCAAATTCCCACGGATTCAAGCCTAAGTTTCACTAAAACTTCCTAAACTTGCATTTGATCTAAAACCCAACCTAAACACCTCTGAATGATCTGAAATTTTGCCCGCATATCCAAAATCACCTAACGGAGCTATTGAAACTCTCGAAATTTCATTTTGAGCCACGGATCAAAATCTTACCTACCATCCGAAATTCGCCAAAATTCAACCTTAGCCAATTCAAGCCTAAATCTACACCGAACCTACGAATTCAATTCCGATTGATCTCCTAATACATAAATCATCCCCTGAAACTAGTCTAATCATCAAAAATCTATTTCGAGCTTTCTAACTCATCGGTCAATATTTGGTTGACTTTTTCAAACTAACCTTCCCATAAAGAGGTTTATTGCCTCATTTCTAGCCGAATTCTACCCGATTTGCATCAAACCCTCCAAACATATATAATGGAACATATGAAAGTATAAAATGAGGAAAACAGGGCAGTAACTCCCGTAACGATGGGTCGGGTCATTATATTCTCCCCAACTTAAACAAACGCTCGTCCGCAATCGGGTCAAGAAACATACCTGGAGTCTCAAATAAGTGTGGATATTTGCTCTACATCTCCTACTCGGTCTCCCAAGTTGCTTCATCCATGGGATGACCACTCCACTGCACCTTCATAGAAGCTATGTCTTTGGATCTCAACTTACGAATTTGTCAACCCAAAATGGCTACCGGTTCCACATCATAGGTCAAGTCCTCATCCAGTTGTATCATGCTGAAGTCTAACACATGAGACGGGTCTCCAACGTACTTCCGGAGCATAGATACATGGAATACCGGGTGAAATCCCGACAAGCTAGGTGGCAAAGCAAGCATATAGCCACCTCCCCAACATTCCTAAGCACCTCAAAAGGTCCAATGAACCTTGGGCTCAGCTTTCCTTTGTTCACAAACCTCATAACGCCTTTCATAGGCGAAACTTTCAGTCACACATTCTCGCCTACCAAATAAGACATATCTCGGACCTTTCGGTCCGCTTAACTCTTCTTACGCGACTGCGTTGTGCGAAGCCTTTCCTGAATCACCTTCACCTTGTCTAAGGCATCCTGAACTAACTTTGTCCCCAATAATCTAGCCTCGCCAGGCTCAAACCAACCAACTGGAGACCTACACCATCTCCCATATAAGGCTTCATAAGGCGCCATCTGAATGTTGGATTGATAGCTATTGTTATAAGCAAACTCTGCAAGAGGCAAGTAATCAGCCTAAGAACCTCCAAAATCAAAAACGAAAGCACGCAACATGTCCTCTAGTATCTGAATTGTATGCTCGGACTGCCCAACCGTCTTTGGGTGAAATGTTGTGCTCAACTCTTCTTGTGAACCCAACTCTCGCTGAAATGTCCTCCAGAACTGAGAAGTGAACTGGGCACCTCTATCTGATATAATAGAAATTGGAACCCCATGCAACCATACAATCTCTCTGATAAAAATATCTTCTAACCGCTCCGATGAATAGGTAGTGCACACAGGAATGAAGTGTGTGGACTTGGTCAGTCGATCTACGATCACCCAAACTGAATCAAACTTCTTCAAGGTATGGGGAAGACCACTCACGAAATCCATTGTAATCATCTCCTATTTCCACTCGGGAATATCCATGCGCTGAAACACCGCACCCGGTCTCTGGTGTTCATATTTAACTTGCTAGAAATTACGACATCAAGCCACATAATTCACAATATCCTTTTTCATCCTTCTCCACCAGTAATGTTGTCTCAAATCTTGGTACATCTTCGCAGCACCCGGATGAATTGAATACCGCGAGCTGTGGTCCTCTTCCAATATCAACTCCCGAAGCCTATCTACATTATGCATACAAATCCGGCCCTGCATCCGCAACATACCATCCTCTTCGATGGTCACATCTCTGGCATCATAATGCTGGACCCTTTCCTTCAGAACAAGCAAATATGGATCATCATACTGGCACTCTCGAATACGGTCATACTAGGAAGACTGAGATACCTCACAAGCCATCACCCGGTTGGGCTCATAAATATCCAACCTCACCATCTGATTGGCTAACGCCTGAACATCAACTACAAGGGGCCTCGCCCCAACTGGAATGTGCGCCAAGCTGCCCATACTAATCGTCTTCCAGCTTAAAGCATCAGCCACCACATTGGCCTTTCCGGGATGATACAAGATAGTAATGTCATAGTCCTTGAGTAGTTCAAGCCATCTCCGCTGCATTAAATTTAGATCTTTCTACTTAAACAAATGTTGAAGACTGCAATGGCCTGTATATACATCACAAGATACCCTATATAAGTAATGCCTCCAAATCTTCAAGGCATGAACAATAGCAGCTAACTCTAAGTTGTGAATAGTGTAGTTCTTCTCATGGGTCTTTAAGTGGAGAGAAGCATATGCAATAACTCTACCCTCCTGCATTAATACACAACCGATCCCAACTCTTGAAGCATTGCAATACACCGTATAAGACCCTGAAGCTGATGGCAATACAAGTACCGGATATTTGGTCAAGGCCGAATTGAGATTCTAGAAGCTCTCATCGCATTCATCAGACCACACAAATGGAGCATTCTTCTGTGTCAACTTCGTCAAAGGTGAAGCAATAGACGAAAAACCCTAAATAAAGTTGCGGTAATAGCCTGCCAAATCGAGGAAACTCCGGATCTCTGTAGCTGAGGACGGTCTGGGTTTATTTTGCACCACCTCGACTTTCTGTGGGTCAACCTGAATACCATCGCTGGACACCAAATGTCCCAGAAAAGTCACAGTATTAAGCTAGAACTTACACTTAGAAAACTTCGCATAAAGCTTCTCATCTCTCAGCCTCTGCAAAACCACCCTCAAATGTTGCACGTGCTCCTCCTAGCTACGTGAGTACACCATGATATCATCAATAAATACGATCACAAAAGAATCAAGATAAGGTCGAAATAAATTGTTCATCAAGTACATGAATGCGGCTAGGGCATTAGTCAGCCCAAAAGACATCACCAGAAATTCTTAGTGCACATATCTCGTTCTGAAAGCCGTCTTCATAATGTTTGAATCCATAATATTCAATTGGTGATAACCCGATCAAAGGTCAATCTTAGAGAATATACTTGCTCCATGTAGCTGATCAAACAAGTCTTCAATACGAGGCAGTTGGTACTTATTCTTTATTGTCCCCTTGTTCAACTGTTTGTAATCAATGCACATTGTCATTGTGTCATCCTTCTTCTTTACGAATAATATCGGTGCACCCCAAGGTGACACACTCGGGCGAATGAAACCCTTATCTAAGAGTTCTTGAAGTTGTTCTTTCAACTCTTTTAACTCAGCTGGTGCCATACGGTAGGGAGGAATAGAAATGGGCTGAGTGCCTGGCACCAAGTCAATACCGAAATTGATGTCCCTGTACGGCGGCATGCCCGACAGGTCTGCTAGAAATACATTCGGGAAATCCCTCACAACGGGAACCGAATCAAGACTGGGAGCCTCAGCCTCATCATCTCAAACAAAATCCAAATAAGATAAGCAACCCTTCCCAATCATTCGTTGAGATTTAAGAAAGGAAATCACCCTGTCAGATACATAATCATTCACGCCTTACCACTCGATCCTCGGATTACCTGGAATAGCTAACGTAACTGTCTTGGCATGACAGTCTAGAATAGCATGGTAAGGATATAACCAATCCATGCCTAGAATCACGTTGAAATCCACCATGCCCAATAATAATAAGTCAACTCGGGTCTCCAAACCCCCAATAGTAACACGACAGGATCAGTATATGTTATCCACAATAACTATATCACCCACCGGGGTAGACACATACACGGGCAAGGCAAGAATACCATGGGTCGTATCCAAATGATGCACAAAATATAAAGATACATAGGAATAGGTAGATCCGGGATCAAATAAGACAGAAGCATCCCTGTGGCAGACTGAGATAATACCTTTGATAACTGCATCTGATGCACTAGCGTCCCTCATATCTTGAAGAGCATAAAAATGTGTCAGACCTCCGTCAGTACGGTCCTCACCCCTGGGGCGACCTCTGGCTACCTGACTACCACTCCTAGCTGACTGAGCGGGTGTTGAAGAAACAGGAGCAGAAGATGAGGGCTTATCCCTCTGCTGGGACCGTTTACGGAGCAATTAGGGACACTTCCTCCTGATATGGCCCAACTCACCACACTCAAAACAACGGCCTGAAGCTGGAGAAGGGGACTACTAAGAACCCCTCGCTGCAGATGAACCTTGAGTTGAAGGAGCAGGAGCAGAGCTCTGAGCTTGGAAGGGCGCTCAGTGCACGCTGGCTCTACTGATGACCCTACTGACCATGATGACCCTGATGACCCTGACGACCACGGTTTGACGAAGCCCCACTAGACTCTGAACGGCCTGACCGAGAAGATCTGAATGAACGTCCTCAGTTGTGCTGAAATTGGCCCGTAGACGGAGCACCACTATAACTACCTGCACCACAAGGCCTCTTAGCCTCCCTCTCATCACGCTCTCGACGGCGGTCTGTCTCAATCTGACGAGTAGGATCAACCACCTCCTCAAAAGTAACTGCTCTAGCCCTCTCTCTAGTCATCAATATGTAAATAGGATAATTAAGATCATCCACAAATCTCCTGATCCTCTCATGATCTGTTGGAATCATCCACATAGCATACCGAGCTAGCAGCGAAACCTTAACTCGTACTGAGTCATTGTCATATCCCCCTGCTTCAACCACTCAAACTGGCGATGTAGCTCCTCCCTATGAGATTGGGGCACATAATTCTCCAGAAATACCATGGAGAACTGCTGCCAAGTGAGGGGTGCTGCCCCAATAGGCCTACACCTCTCGAAATTCTCCCACCAATTAAATGTTGGTCCTGTGAACTAGAAGGTACTGAAAGAAACACCGCTAGACTCTAGAATACCCGCGGTACGAAGCATACGCTGGCACTTATCCTGAAAACCCTGGGCATCCTCGCCTTCAACACCACTGAATGTTGGAGGCTAAAGTCTACCGAACCTCTCCAACTGACAATGCTCGTCATCAGGCATAGCTGGGACCACATACATTGGGGCTGGTGCGACTGGTGCAGCCGGCTGAACTGGCTAAGCTGGAGCTGCCTTAGGTACCTGTAAGCCCTGAACTACTGACTCTAATGTGCGAGCAACGGGGGTCTGATTTCCTCTCCCTGCCTGAGAAGAAGTCGTTGCCGTAGAAGTCGCAACCACCTGGGCTAAGCCAGTACACACTGATAGGATCTGTGCTAAGGTCTCCGAGAGACCCGATATCTCAATAGGCACTGTCGATGCCTGAACCTGGGCTGCTGGGATGCCTGCAGCTGGAACCTGATCCTGAGCATGATCCATTGGCATTGGGATCTGGCCCAGAGTCTGGTCAACTGGTGGTCAGTAGGTGCTGTCAATGCTGCCATGCCTCTGCCATGACCACAGCCCTTGGGTGCCACTGGTGGACGTCCACCACGTCCGTTACCACGGGTTCTCGCCATCTGCAAGAGAATAGAATACGAAAAATTTTAGTTTCACGATAACACAAACTACACAATATGAATCCAAGAAAGTGAAGTGTTTCCTAAAAGTTCTGTAGCCTCCCGAGGATAGATACGGACATCTATGTACCAATCTACGAGAGCCTACTAAACTAGCTCATGACTCGCGAGGCGTAGTAACCTAGGCTCTGATACCAACTTGTCACGACCCAAACCCGATCATGATGGCGCCTGATAATAGGTGAATTTGACTATAATTATACCCTAAATAATCACACTTTGTTATGGTATTTATGTTGTTTATGAGGACAAAATGCTTTGATTAGTGTTTGTTTGTGTGTTATAGGTACATGTGATGAAATGGATGCTAAGAAGAGTATTTTGAAGTTATATGTGGATGAAAAGGCCAAGAAAAGAGCTAAGGTGAAAAGAGCTGGAAGAAGCAGCCAAAAATACGCCGCACTATTCATCCGCGGTTCGTCCGCGGTCGCGAATGAACCGCGAAAAAAGAGGCATTCTGAAGTTTGACTGTTCGCGGTTGGCTCGCGGCCGCGAACGAACCGCGGAAGCCGTCGCCCAATTCTCCTAATTGGATTCGAATTTAGTTTTTAAAGCCCTAAAACCTCTATATAAACTCCTAGTTTGCCCCATAGAGGCATGTTGTCTTTAATTCATTACTTTTGCAAGATATTTAGTAAGAGAGAATCCTCTCAAACTCCTTCTTTTATTTTATATCAATTATTTCTTTATGATTTCAATTATTATTCTTGTTTCTTCAAGCATGAGTAGCTATATTCTATTCTAAGGTTTTGATGGAACCTATTGAGTGATGAACTTATCGTTTATGTGATTACAAATTGTGGCTTAGATTTCTAATTGTTCAACTTCATTCTTGTTGTAGTTAATTGGTAGATGTCCCAATTAGCGGTGCCTATTTAGTGTCCATAACTTGGAAAAGAGTGCATATTTAGGTATATTATTGAACAACACCACACCTAGGTTATTGGAGGAATCTATAACTTTAGGCGTAAAGACGGGGTTAGGAATAACGAAATCTTGGGTGCAATCTTAAGTGAACTATTCAAATTAAAGCTAGCTAGGGTAACTCGGGAGAGTGCACTAGTAAATTATTGTAATTGCTCGGGAGAGGGTTACGATACACATAGCGTTCATGATTGATAGAATATATTAACAATTTGTAAGAGCATAACGATAAGGGATTCCATCAATAGGGAAAATCAATACCTTAGTCCTTCTCATAATATTCTTTTTACTCTACATTCAATTCTTTCTTTTAAGCATTCTTAATTACTGCAAAGTAGATATTCGAAAATCACACAAAGATATATTCAAAGTTTGGGAACTTGATTCGGAAGTACTTTTGGGGTTGTGATAGTTGCAATTGGTAGGTTAATTCTCTGTGGGATCGATTTTGGACTTATTTGACCAAGTTATATTAACTACGACCGTTGCTTGGACGTGAATCAGGGCCCAACCCTAAAGCCAGACAAGCTAGACCAACAATTATTTTCATATTTAACAAGTCCCAAAAGAACAACTTCAAGGAGAATATTAGTGTTTATAATAATACTCCAATAATAATAGTAGAATGAAAATACTGAGAAGTGCGAACACCGAAAATATACTCCCAAAAGATATGGGGTCACGAGTCCAGAGCCTCTAAGCAAAAACTGAATAATAGTAAGAATAACTGAACAAAATACTCAAGTCTGAAAGTATATAGATAATAATCTAAAATAAAAAGAGAAGCTAGGTCCTCCGAATGCCAGCAGCTACCTCAGCAACTCGAGTACTCTATAATATACTGTATTGCTCGTCTAAGCCTCCTGCGTGCCTGAATCTGCACACAAAGGTGGGGGTAGGGGTGAGTACTAAGTACTCAGTGAGTAAAAAGTATATAAAATAACTGAAAGCAGGAAATCCACAGAATACCACAGAACAAAGCTAAAACTAACAGTCTGATACCAACCACGAACTAACAACAACAGCAAACCACAGATAACACAAGTAATTTGTCACACCTCTTTTTTACGCACCCGCAAGGATACAAAGAGTTTTTCCAATTAAAGGACAATCGAGATGGGATTTATTTTAATTATTTCAGAGTCGCCACTTGGGAGATTTATGGTGTCCCAAGTCACCGGTTAAATCCCGAATCGAGGAAAAGAATGACTCTATTTAACGGTCCGCGAACCAGAAATCCGGATAAGGAATTCTATTAACCCGGGAGAAGGTATTAGGCATTCCCGAATTCCGTGGTTCTAGCACGGTCGCTCAACTGTCGTGTTTGGCTTACCTATCTGCTTTTTACAATTATGTACTTGATGCAAGTTAATACCCTTTTACCGCTTTTATTATTGGTTGTGATTTACGAAAGAGAAAGTTGCTTAAAAATATGCTTTCGAATCACGTCACATGAAATGCACCCGGATCCTCAACATATTCTTATTCAACATTTCGGGGTTTGGATTCGGGTCACATGAAATGCACACCCGTATTTAAAAGGTAAAACTAAAATATATGCCCGGATCGACTACTTATTTACATTGTTGAGAAAGGCGTGATATTCGTTAAGAAGCGACGCATCTCGAAACCTAAGTATTTATATGTACATTTATGACGGCTATGTGATTAGTGTAACTATTGGGCGAGGCATACCTTTGATTCAAATCTAAAGCGAACTACATCTCACTGTATCTTACTTAAGAATTGATTCCAAATTACTTAAAACTTACTACGAACCACATCGCATGAAATGCGCCTGTGGTTCATGACATGCTTTACTTATTCTTGCCCGAAATTGGGGTCGGGTCACATGAAATGCACCCCCGACTCTTTTAATCCAATTACGTCATTCCGTTGAGTAACAACTCCCTAGCTAATCTTGCTTTTAGCGTAAGGTCTAACGTTAACAGATTTGGAGATTACACACACGAGCAGAGAAGATTGATTAGAGGCACAACAGACTAATTCAAGTTTACATGCTTATCTAACGATAGTGTGTTTTTGGCCTAGCTACACTTTTCCATAACCAAAACTAACAGTACAAGCTTAATTGGAGAATAACAGAATGTACTTAAACATAAGAACTTTAGGTGACTACATGTTTCAATAGACTTTATGCATAAGCTTCAAACTTCATTCTTTCGAACCAAGGAACTACAATAACAGAGGTGTGTACCTGGAATGCGGAAGAACAAGGAAGAGTGAGCAATGGCAATGCAGTAACAGTAGCAGGAACAGTAACAGCAACAGTAAACCAATAACCAATAGACCAGCAACCAAATAGACCAACAGCCAGCAAAATAATGAACCAACAGCACCAAATCAACCCAACAGTATCAAACAACCAGCCAGCAATACAAAACGACCAAGAGTGACAACACTACTGACCAAACAAACAGCAACAAAAACATCCAACAGTAGCCAATGAACATCAACACAGCAGCATACACTCAAAACCAGCAACAATAATCAACCCAGGCAACAACTGTAGACCAGCCAGCAACCAAACGACCAAGGCAACAACACTGCTGACCAACAGCCTCAATTGAACACCACAGCAACAATAATAAGGACTAACAGCAACAACAAACCAAGCAGCAACCAACTAGACCAACCAGCCAACAAAATAATAGACCAACAGCACCAAATCAACCCAACAGTATCAAACAACCCAACAGTATCAAACAACCAGCCAGCAATACCTGGACCAGCAACACCACACACTCAACACAGCTAACACAAAGGTCCAGCACTACCAACAGCAAGAACAACAACCAAACCAGCGACCAAGTCTCAGACACTGGATCAAACCCACGAAACAGTCCAGAAGCCAATGAAACAGTAGCTTCTTTTGTATCTTTGTATCTGTTTTTCTCTCTAGTTATTCTTGCTTGCCTATATTTCTCTCCAGGTTTCTCTCAGTGTGCTCTCTAAGGTCTGTATGTATGCCTATCAAATGTATATGCTCTCCAGGTACTGTTTTTGCTCTCCCAGATGCTCTCAAGTGTCTGTGTGTATTCTTATCAATGTCTCTATGAATGAATCCTTACAGGTACTCTCCAAAAATGTCCTCTCCCATCTGTCTCTATCTCTCCCCTTATACATGTATGAATATGCCCTATTTATAGCTAACAGCCCCTCCAGACCATCTGCCCCTAATTAACTATCACCCTGCCCATGCTCTCAACTCTGCCAGACCCACTGTCCCTGAACTTCCACTACCCCTTGTCCATGTATGGACTTTATTAATTAACTATGGTTTCTGCCCAGACAAGGCTAAGTGCCCTGCAGTGACAGCAGACTCCACTGTCCAGCTTCATGTGCAGGGCACCAGGGATATTTCAAAGATGCTAACACCTAATTTCTAGTCAGCTAATTCCCATCCTAAGTTCGGTTTCAATCAAACACTCCAATTCAATTCACAAGTGTTATTCACTGTCTGGGATATCAAACAAATCGACCTATGCAGCTAATCGATGACATTTAATCAACTACAACCTATAACAATGGTAACAAATCAATTATCCAAACAGTGATTCTGAAAGTCTCGGCAAAAAATGAAAACCAAATATTCGACGACGCCAAGCGAAACGAATAACTATCCTATGACGAACACATTCGAACAATTAACAGAATACAACTTGACCAAATAAAAGTCTTTGGGGATGAAGAACAAAACTGAAAAACTAAAGCACGAGGACAAAATTCAATTGATTAACAAATGGAATATGAAGAAATAAAGGAAGAAATACCATAAGAGAAGACCAACTCTGCATTTGAACGGACCCGGACCTGTCTTGGGTTCAATTCGAACTTGGGATTCAACTTGGACTTGGGTTCTTCGTTTTTGAGGCCAATGGACCTTAATTGAGATGTTTTCAATAATGAAAACATCCCAATTAAGGTCTATTAGACCTCAATTAGGAAGAAATCGGCATCTAGGGTTCATGGCCGAGATTTGGGGCTTTTACAACCCTGGTAAGATTCGAGCTAAACCAAGGCCGGTGGGGGTATGAGGGAGGCGAGGGGAGGCTATGGTGTGATTTTGGTGAGGTTTGGCATGAATGTCAAATTCCGGCGACCTTCGAACAAATATTCGAGACGCTCGAGCGATATTCGAGCCTAATGGAGGCTGGGATCGTGGTGGGGGAGGTGAGGGGAAGGGTTTGGCATTGGTTTGGTGGCGATTGGCCTACCGGAACCGCCGTGAGGCGATTTCCGGCAGGCGGAGGAGGGCGGCGTTACACCGGGTGTTTGAGAGCTCTGAGGGAGATGAAGGGAGAGGGGGGGTTCTGGCTTGGGGGGGCGGGGTGTGAAATGAGGAATATATACTGGAGATGAGATTGAATCCTGATCGTTGGATCACTTACGATCAACGATCAGGATCCCCTCACTTAAACCAAACGACGTCGTTTGGTTAAAGCATAGGCTGAATGTATATTAGAATTAACGGATTAATCTGGGCCGTTGGATAATGAAATCCAACGGTCCAGATCAAGCATTACATAGGCTGGGGCTGGACGGATATGGGATTTGTTTGGGCCTGGGTTGGAAGAAATCCGATTGGGCCTGGCTTTTAGATTGAAATTGGCCCAGATCGGATATTATATGTGTATGTGTATATATATATATATATATATATGTATATATATACATATATATATATATACACACATATGCATATACTAACCTATAACACCGCTATTTTTTACTACAATTAACGCACACAATTACATATCACTCAAAAAATGTGAATCACATGACTTCGATATCAAAAAACTGAAAATGCAAAGCCTAGCGTATATTTTTTTGTATTTTTTAATTTAAATAAATAAACGTGCACACAAAAGATAAAAATAGCACAAAATCACACAAATCATGCCCAACACGAGACTATTTTTATTTTTGAATTTTCTGGGAGTACTTCTCGAGTAAGGCAAAAATCACGTGCTCACAGCTGCCCCTCTTTGCGCGTAAACACGCAGAGTTTTCGTGCAAAGATAAATGAGCGGATATAAGCGATTTTTGCCCATCCGAACACTCCGTATGAAGCATTTTGGAAAAGTTTTGACCGAACCTTGCTTCAAAGGTCTCCTACATATCCCTGGCTAAAAGGGAATCAGGTCAATGTAGTTCGGGAAGTTCTGGTAGCTGGGACTACCATGCCTGTTGCGATCTCGCTGTTACTGCTGTTGCCGCTGCTTGACTGATCCCCTCATTACACCGTGCTAAACAAAAATAAGAAGCTAGACTAAGCTACAGTATTACAAATTCTTATCTATCCTTTTTAACTTGATCTTGTCATGCTCCTTGCCATTCTGCTGGCTATAATGTTTCCTCACATGCTTCTTCTGTTCTTACAATGGTTGTCTCGGCCTATCTTGATTGCCGACCTCCGACCCTTGGTTCCTTCTTTGTGGTCTTCGCACTATTTCTCCTTCGAGATCTCGTTGTCTTCCTTCTGATTCTTGGATTCCGGTCGGGGACATTTTGCTGTAACCCTTTGCTCTCCTAGTGGGCTACTGCCTTCTTGAATTAAAAGGTATGCCTTTCCGTTCTCCAGGCGGGCTCCTGACTTCAACATCAAGACGCCATTCCTCTCTTCAGGCGGGCTCCTGACTTCAACATCTTTTGAAAATAAATCGCCATTCCTCTCTTCGGGCGGGCTCCCGACTTCAACAACATCTTTTGAAAATAAACGCCATTCCTCTCTTCAGGCGGGCTCCTGACTTCAACAACATCTTTTGAAAAAAATAAATCGCCATTCCTCTCTTCAGGCGGGCTCCTGACTTCAATCATCAACTCCGAAAATTAAACGCCATTCCTCTCTTCAGGCGGGCTCCTGACTTCTGGGGATTTCCGTTACACTATGTCACTTTCGATTGTTCACCATCCTTATCAAATCTTGGAAACTGAGACGGCGTTCTGCTTTTCTGGCGGGCTTCTGACTTTAACAACATCTTTTGAAAATAAACGCCATTCCTCTCTTCAGGCGGGCTCCTGACTTCAATCATCAACTTTTGAAAATAAATCGCCATTCCTCTCTTCGGGCGGGCTCCCGACTTCAACAACATCTTTTGAAAATAAACGCCATTCCTCTCTTCAGGCGGGCTCCTGACTTCAACAACATCTTTTAAGAATAAATCGCCATTCCTCTCTTCAGGCGGGCTCCTGACTTCTACAACATCTTTTGAAAATAAATCGCCATTCCTCTCTTCAGGCGGGCTCCTGACTTCAATCATCAACTTTTGAAAATAAATCGCCATTCCTCTCTTCGGGCGGGCTCCCGACTTCAACAACATCTTTTGAAAATAAACGCCATTCCTCTCTTCAGGCGGGCTCCTGACTTCAACAACATCTTTTGAGAATAAATCGCCATTCCTCTCTTCAGGCGGGCTCCTGACTTCAACAACATCTTTTGAAAATAAATCGCCATTCCTCTCTTCAGGCGGGCTCCTGACTTCAACAACATCTTTTGAAGATAAATCGCCATTCCTCTCTTCAGGCGGGCTCCTGACTTCAATCATCAACTCCGAAAATTGAACGCCATTCCTCTCTTCTTGTACCATTTTATTCTTGCTGCATCGACTCTTGAGCCATCATTTCTCCTAAATCACCTTGTTTCGGAACTGCTTTCCTCCTGGGTCGTGTTGCTTTCCCTCCTGACTGCTGGGGATATCTTTAGAACTGTTTACTTGCCTGCTGGGGTAATGCTGCTGGGGAAAATCTTCTTTATTTCCTCCTTTTCTACTTCCTTCAGAACCTTTATTCTCTTTTCTACTTCCTTCAGAACCTTTATTCTCTCTCGAGATCGCCGGGGATTGAAGTGTCATCAGCTGGGGATTACCCTGTCGGGGGATCCCCTTTCCTTCTTCCTCTTTCCAAACCTCCTTCGGGGCTCGCGCTTCGCTCCCTTGAAAAACTTGTAGGATATAGTGCTGCCGGTGAAATCTCGAAATCAATGTTTCATTTTCCGAGGACTGCTGAGGGTGATACCGGCCTCTTGCCTTTCTGAACGCAAGCTTCCTCGTCTTGTTCTGTCTGTTGGGGGTATAATTTCATCTATCACAACTTGTTGTTTTCTTTCTTTCAAATCTGCTGGGATAACCGGGTTCAAAGATCATTTCCTCGCGTTATCTAGCTTCTTTCCCTAACCAAGTATTTGGTTTCGAGAAAATTTTCGCAACAGGAGAAAATTTTCTGCCCCAGTTTGAGAATCTTCTTCGTGGCATGCTTTGCTGCCGACAACCCCTTTTTTTCCTGTTTCAAATCAAAGAAAAATTGGTTAGTTTTAAAATGTGGTGGCTGGTTGTGGTGCTCCTGCTGGGGACGGTTCTCCTCCTCTTTCCCTGCTCTGTGTTTCATTATCAGAACTTGCTGGGGATGTTATTATTTGATGATACTCATGTTGGGGATGGGTTTTTCCATTTATCCCTTCCCCGTTCTGTGTTTCTCAACTTGTTGGGGGTTATTTTGTTGAAGATGAAATTTCCTTTCTTCCTTTACCACTCTGTGTTGTCCGACCACCTCGGAACTTGCTGAAGATAACACTGCCGGTAGATTTTCATTTCCTAAAAATTGGTGTTTCACTCTTCTTGAAGGTTGTTGAGGATGACACTAGTTCGAAGACCATTTCCCTTAAGACTTTCCTTCTTCCCCAAGTGGGTATTGACTTCCGGAAAATTTTCAAACTGAAAAGAAAATTTTCTGCCCCAGTTTAATAATCTTCTTCGCATCCTACTTCTCTGCCGTCAATGGCATTTCCTTGCTTTGCATAATAATTGGAAAATTGGTGGCAAGTTTTGAAGTCATTTCTCACTTGTTCTGACTAGACAGACCTTGATGGGGGATTTTTGATAAAAATGAGAAAGATAAAAAGAAACAAAATAGAAGACAAAGGAAAAAGAAAATGACTCTCTAACAAGAAATATCTATAAAAACTTATCAAACGCGAATACCAACTCCACTTGGTCATGACATGCACATATGGTCTATCCTTCGTCGTTAATTGCCTTTCACGATTTCTGTCTCGTGATTTCCATCTGATTATCACCTTTATTCGACTTGTAGTGCCCGAAGGGTTTTCACTTTCAAGCCTCTCTCATTTTGATTTTCTCTCAGCTTTCGTCGTCTTATGGTGCCTGTGAAGGTTTTCACCGGTAAGACTCTCTCATTTGTATCACTTTTAGCTGGGGATTGGGGTGTCACTGCCAAGACTCTCTCGTATTTCCTTTCTGCTGAGAATCAACGTCTTTTCTGCTGAGAATCAACGTGTTATATTATGATAGGACTCTATCCCTCGCCTGACGTGGCATCTTTTGAAGACTGATCGGAAGGTCTTTCTTTGGACCGTAATGTGGGATTTGGATAGGGCTAGAAAGAAAGGGTATTGAAGGCTCAAAACAAAATCAATTTTGGGTTCAAAATTTACAACCTTCGGACCTAAATTTATTTACAATAAACACAATTTTTCTTTGCCCGAGTTTTATACTTGGGGATTTTTATTTCTTTATTTACACTATGACCGAGCTGTGAAGCGCCTACGTATCCTCTTTAAGGAATCAGGTCAAACGTTTTTTTTTTTTTTTTTTTTTTTTTTTTTTTTTTTTCACACATTTTTCTTTTTCTTTTCTTTATCTCTTTTTGTTGTTTTCTTTTTCTTTACTTTTCTTTATCCCTTTCTTCTTTTGCCTTTCAAACTTGTGTTTCTAGTCTTTGCAACTAATTCCGAAGGAGGGGATGAAAGAATTTAAAATAAGGCTCAAAGGGTTGACGATGGATAAAGTGTTTAGATAGCAGAACAAAATGCCTTCGTCATTCCAATCTTCAAAACATGCCAAGTGTAAACAACACAATGAACATTCGTCATATCTTTAAAGCACAGTTGGACAACACTCTCATTTTCATTATTGTGAATGACCCCGCGTCGATTTGGCCAGCTTGCCTTTAACTGTTTCCTTTTTAGTTGCCCCGGTTTCACATGACTCGGGATCCAAATAATCTCAAATTGTTTTTATTTCCTTTAAATGACCCGACCATCTTCCAATTGCTTCATGATTAACTTTTAGAATTAAACCACAATTATGTGTGCGCATGTCATGTCACTAGATTCGGCGTTTGAGCACAAGACAAATCTAAAGGGTAAAAAGAACTAAACAGATAAAATGACCGGAAGTAACAAAAGACCGAAAGCTTCATTAAACTAATGACGAAATGGTTCAATGACAAAACAAACAAAACAAACTAGAGTACAGCCCTGAAACAAAATTGGGCAGGACCAAAGCAAACTGCTAGGACAAAAGGGTTTGACCACAAGAAAACCCTGAAAATAACTCGGGCAAAAAAATGACCACAAAAACGAACCACCAAAGCTCCATCTAGCTGACCAAAAGATGGAGTATCTTCCCAATTGCCAAGCACCACATTTTAGCCACTAAGTTCTGCATCAATATTGCCAAGGCTGCCATCTGCTTCAACATTTTTAGCTCCAGTCAATACACCCCCCCGAGGATTTGTGTGCCCCATGTCATCATCATTGACCACGATCAACCACCCTTTTTGAATCATTCTTTCTATTTCCTTTTTCAAGGTACGGCAACTCTCAATATCGTGCCCTCTGACATTGGAATGGTATGCACATCGTGCAATAGGATCGAAGCTTCTTGCACGTGGATCGGGAGTGTATTCGGGGAGCGGCGTAATCAGGCCGACATGTTTTAACTTTTCAAACAGACTTGCATAGGACTCTCCGATAGGGGTGAGCGCCTTTTCTCGCTTCAGCAACCTTTCCTCCCTAAACGCCTTATTTGGCCTGAAACCTGACCCGGGGGTTTTCCGGTATGTTCGTGGGGGTTGGTAAGCCTTTTGTGGAGCTGGGTACCTGGAAGGTGAAGTACGATTTTGGTTGGCCCGGGGAGAGTAGTGGTGTTGGGGACGGGAGTAGCGTTGTGAAAACATAGTTGGGGGACGAGTAATTGAGTTACTCGAATGACTGGAGAAGTTGTGATAGGCGGGTATATATGGAGAGTGCGGGAGATCATCTGGCATCGGGTTCATGGTACGGGTAAGGACAGAGTCCAGGAAGCTAGGTGGTGGCGGAGGTGGTGCTTTTCCATCCATCCACGCCCGATACATATCAGCCACGTGTTGTCTCAATATCTTGACCTCCTCTACTAACCCGTGGTTCCGTTCAACCAGCTGTTGTCGGGTACCTGTACCAACCCACTCAGTCTTGAGATTATCTGCCATTGTCCTCCGACTTCGTCTTACGGGGAAGAGTTATTTCAGAACCACAACCAACCACCTTTCTGGAAATGGACACAACAAAACAAAGCCAGCATGTCAGCGTTAAGGTATCCCGCTTATTGATCATTCTTCTTCTTTTTTTTTTTTTTTTTTTTTTTTTTTTTTGGTTATGGAAATGGTCGAATCCTATGTGGATTGCCTACGTATCATGACCCCGCATGAATCGGACCGAGCGTAGTTCTTGCAAATTAATGCAAGAAATAAAGAGATGTTCATTTGATTTTTTTTTTGATTTTTTTTTTTTTTTTTTTTTTTTTTTTTTTTTTAAATTACAGAAACCGATTACAAACTTGAAAAACTTTCACATTTTGTATCGGAGATTTCTACAAAAAATAAGAATATTTTTGGCGTCAATTATGACTATTTCTACAAAATTGGCCACATAATGGCTTATTTGACAAAATGACTATTTTTGCAAAATTTATTTAAGAAAGATAAACTTGAAATTTTTTTTTTATCTTGTGGCTCATGGGGCATCGTTCGGCATCACCATAAACCAACACAAGAATATTTTCATAAATTGGCCATATAATGGCTTATTCAGACAAAGTGGCTCTTTTTGCAAAATTTTATAAAGAAGATATAAATTCAAAATTTAATCCTGGGGCCTATGGGGCATCATTCAGCACCGACACAGGCCAATACAAGACTGAAGAAGTTCAAATGCCAAAAGTGGCTATTTATGCAAGGACCGGCCATGTAATGGCTTATTGGATAAAGTGATTATTTTTGTAAAGTTGAGTGATGACTCAAAACTTGATTTTTTTTTTTTTTTTTTTTTTTTTTTTTTTTTTTTTTTTTTTTTTTTTTTTTTTTTTTTTTTGAATATTTTCAGGCTGTGTCCAAAATTATTTACAAATGACTCAAAGTGGCTATTCTTGCAAAAAGCCTTCCGGTGTCTTTTTGAGGGACATTCGGCTTATTTTAAGCAAAGATAGCATCACCCGACTTATTTATAACAAAATCAAAAATTTGACGTTTTTTTGGTTATTTTTGCAAAAGGGGTATGAACCCGGACTTGATTTTGCGGCTATGGCCTTGCAACATTTCCACAAGGAATATTTCAAGGCTGCGGCTGCAAATTATTAAAAATGATTCAAAGTGGCTATTTTTGCAAAAAACAGCCTTCCGGCGTCCTTTCGGAAAAAACGGCATCACTTTGATTTTATTGACAAAGTTAATCACACACATTTTTTTTTTTATTTTTTAAAGGGGTGGTTGAACCCGATGAGGGTTGCCTACGTATCTCACCTAGTGGTGAGAATCAAACCAGCGTAGTTCGGTCAAATAAACTACGTCTTTAAAGGAAACAAACTATTTATTATTTTTCTCACACATTTTTTTTTAAGTTTAAAACAAATTTTTTTCTTTTTTTTTTTTTTTAGTAAAAAAAAAACAAACTATTTTGAAATCACATATTTTTTATTTTACAACAAATGTTTTTTTTTCTTTTTAAGTAAGTAAAAAAAAAACTATTTTGAGACTATTTTTTTTCATTTTCCTCAATATAAAAAAAACGGTTAGCCTGCAAGTCTGAAGCAAATATATACATAAAACAAACAGGATGCAGCAGGATGGTCTTTTCATTTCAGGTCACCTGTCCTAGACGGACCCAACCCCTGTGTTGAGTCCCCTAAGTCAAATGCACATGATGCAAACAAACGTCCTACTAGGGATCCGACATGAGTTTATTGTTCTTCTAGGTTTAAACCCTAGGTTTTATTGGTCTAGACCTGGCTTACCCGAGCTAACAGCTCGAGCCGAGGAGGAGGCAGCAGACCGGGAATACAGAAGCTTCACCGGTTTTGCAACTTATCCAAACCTCGTTCTAAAGTGGGAATTAGACACTATACAGAAAAGAAGTCACACGAAGTGCACCCTTCTTCATGATTTAGAAGACTCAGAGAGGAGATTGGTTCCGGCACAATTTATATGTACAGTTCACAAAATATCAAAGCAGTAAAAACACCATTTTGCACATTGATGCCAACATGTAAAAGAATCAGATAATAAATATGCCAAATACCACAATTATTCCAAGCTCGAATTCTTAAACCCAGCTCGAATTCTAAAGACATCCCCAGCAGAGTCGCCAGAGCTGTCACACCTCTTTTTTACGCACCCGTGAGGATACAAAGAGTTTTTCCAATTAAAGGACAATCGAGATGGGATTTATTTTAATTATTTCAGAGTCGCCACTTGGGAGATTTTATGGTGTCCCAAGTCACCGGTTAAATCCCGAATCGAGGAAAAGAATGACTCTATTTAACAGTCCGCGAACCAGAAATCCGGATAAGGAATTCTATTAACCGGGAGAAGGTATTAGGCATTCCCGAATTCCGTGGTTCTAGCACGGTCGCTCAACTGTCGTGTTTGGCTTATCTATCTGCTTTTTACAATTATGTACTTAGTGCAAGTTAATACCCTTTTACCGCTTTTATTATTGGTTGTGATTTACGAAAGAGAAAGTTGCTTAAAAATATGCTTTCGAATCACGTCACATGAAATGCACCCGGATCCTCAACATATTCTTATTCAACATTTCGGGGTTTGGATTCGGGTCACATGAAATGCACACCCGTATTTAAAAGGTAAAACTAAAATATATGCCCGGATCGACTACTTATTTACATTGTTGAGAAAGGCGTGATATTCGTTAAGAAGCGACGCATCTCGAAACCTAAGTATTTATATGTACATTTATGACGGCTATGTGATTAGTGTAACTATTGGGCGAGGCATACCTTTGATTCAAATCTAAAGCGAACTACATCTCACTGTATCTTACTTAAGAATTGATTCCAAATTACTTAAAACTTACTACGAACCACATCGCATGAAATGCGCCTGTGGTTCATGACATGCTTTACTTATTCTTGCCCGAAATTGGGGTCGGGTCACATGAAATGCACCCCCGACTCTTTTAATCCAATTACGTCATTCCGTTGAGTAACAACTCCCTAGCTAATCTTGCTTTTAGCGTAAGGTCTAACGTTAACAGATTTGGAGATTACACACACGAGCAGAGAAGATTGATTAGAGGCACAACAGACTAATTCAAGTTTACATGCTTATCTAACGATAGTGTGTTTTTGGCCTAGCTACACTTTTCCATAACCAAAACTAACAGTACAAGCTTAATTGGAGAATAACAGAATGTACTTAAACATAAGAACTTTAGGTGACTACATGTTTCAATAGACTTTATGCATAAGCTTCAAACTTCATTCTTTCGAACCAAGGAACTACAATAACAGAGGTGTGTACCTGGAATGCGGAAGAACAAGGAAGAGTGAGCAATGGCAATGCAGTAACAGTAGCAGGAACAGTAACAGCAACAGTAAACCAATAACCAATAGACCAGCAACCAAATAGACCAACAGCCAGCAAAATAATGAACCAACAGCACCAAATCAACCCAACAGTATCAAACAACCAGCCAGCAATACAAAACGACCAAGAGTGACAACACTACTGAACAAACAGCAACAAAAACATCCAACAGTAGCCAATGAACATCAACACAGCAGCATACACTCAAAACCAGCAACAATAATCAACCCAGGCAACAACTGTAGACCAGCCAGCAACCAAACGACCAAGGCAACAACACTGCTGACCAACAGCCTCAATTGAACACCACAGCAACAATAATAAGGACTAACAGCAACAACAAACCAAGCAGCAACCAACTAGACCAACCAGCCAACAAAATAATAGACCAACAGCACCAAATCAACCCTGCAGTATCAAACAACCAGTGGCAACAAACTGGACCAGCAACACCACACACTCAACACAGCTAACACAAAGGTCCAGCACTACCAACAGCAAGATCAACAACCAAACCAGCGACCAAGTCTCAGACACTGGATCAAACACACGAAACTGCCCAAAAGCCAATGAAACAGTAGCCTCTTTTGTATCTTTGTATCTGTGTATCACAAGGTGTTCTTGCTTGCCTATATTTCTCTCCAGGTTTCTCTCAGTGTGCTCTCTAAGGTCTGTATGTATGCCTATCAAATGTATATGCTCTCCAGGTACTGTTTTTGCTCTCCCAGATGCTCTCAAGTGTGCGTATGTATGCCTATCAAATGTATATGCTCTCCAGGTACTGTTTTTGCTCTCCCAGATGCTCTCAAGTGTCTGTGTGTATTCTTATCAATGTCTCTATGAATGAATCCTTACAGGTACTCTCCAAAAATGTCCTCTCCCATCTGTCTCTATCTCTCCCCTTATACATCCACTTATCAGGGCCAAAAAGCATCAGGGAATACATCTGCCCATCCCTCTCTTTGCCCAGCCCATCCCCTCTCTGTTTCCAGCCCACTGTCCCTGAACTTCCACTATCGCTTGTCCATGTATGGACTTTATTAGTTAACTATAGTTTCTGCCCAGACAAGGCTAAGTGCCCTGCAGTGACAGCAGACTCCACTGTCCAGCTTCATGTGCAGGGCACCAGGGATATTTCAAAGATGCTAACACCTAATTTCTAGTCAGCTAATTCCCATCCTAAGTTCGGTTTCAATCAAACACTCCAATTCAATTCACAAGTGTTATTCACTGTCTGGGATATCAAACAAATCGACCTATGCAGCTAATCGATGACATTTAATCAACTACAACCTATAACAATGGTAACAAATCAATTATCCAAACAGTGATTCTGAAAGTCTCGGCAAAAAATGAAAACCAAATATTCGACGACGCCAAGCGAAACGAATAACTATCCTATGACGAACACATTCGAACAATTAACAGAATACAACTTGACCAAATAAAAGTCTTTGGGGATGAAGAACAAAACTGAAAAACTAAAGCACGAGGACAAAATTCAATTGATTAACAAATGGAATATGAAGAAATAAAGGAAGAAATACCATAAGAGAAGACCAACTCTGCATTTGAACGGACCCGGACCTGTCTTGGGTTCAATTCGAACTTGGGATTCAACTTGGACTTGGGTTCTTCGTTTTTGAGGCCAATGGACCTTAATTGAGATGTTTTCAATAATGAAAACATCCCAATTAAGGTCTATTAGACCTCAATTAGGAAGAAATCGGCATCTAGGGTTCATGGCCGAGATTTGGGGCTTTTACAACCCTGGTAAGATTCGAGCTAAACCAAGGCCGGTGGGGGTATGAGGGAGGCGAGGGGAGGCTATGGTGTGATTTTGGTGAGGTTTGGCATGAATGTCAAATTCCGGCGACCTTCGAACAAATATTCGAGACGCTCGAGCGATATTCGAGCCTAATGGAGGCTGGGATCGTGGTGGGGGAGGTGAGGGGAAGGGTTTGGCATTGGTTTGGTGGCGATTGGCCTACCGGAACCGCCGTGAGGCGATTTCCGGCAGGCGGAGGAGGGCGGCGTTACACCGGGTGTTTGAGAGCTCTGAGGGAGATGAAGGGAGAGGGGGGGTTCTGGCTTGGGGGGGCGGGGTGTGAAATGAGGAATATATACTGGAGATGAGATTGAATCCTGATCGTTGGATCACTTACGATCAACGATCAGGATCCCCTCACTTAAACCAAACGACGTCGTTTGGTTAAAGCATAGGCTGAATGTATATTAGAATTAACGGATTAATCTGGGCCGTTGGATAATGAAATCCAACGGTCCAGATCAAGCATTACATAGGCTGGGGCTGGACGGATATGGGATTTGTTTGGGCCTGGGTTGGAAGAAATCCGATTGGGCCTGGCTTTTAGATTGAAATTGGCCCAGATCGGATATTATATGTGTATGTGTATATATATATATATATATATATGTATATATATACATATATATATATATACACACATATGCATATACTAACCTATAACACCGCTATTTTTTACTACAATTAACGCACACAATTACATATCACTCAAAAAATGTGAATCACATGACTTCGATATCAAACACTGAAAATGCAAAGCCTAGCGTATATTTTTTTGTATTTTTTAATTTAAATAAATAAACGTGCACACAAAAGATAAAAATAGCACAAAATCACACAAATCATGCCCAACACGAGACTATTTTTATTTTTGAATTTTCTGGGAGTACTTCTCGAGTAAGGCAAAAATCACGTGCTCACATAATTTACAAACAAGAATGAAATGCAATGCACATAACCGCTATGGTGCGTAGCCTGATCCGTTTAACATCGACGGTGCTTAGTGGGAGTGTGTACAGACTCCGGAGGGGCTCATTTAGCCCAAGCGCAATATTCATATCAACCGTTGCGGCGTGCAGCCCGATCCATACTCAGTCCACATCATGCATATGAGTCACATAACAGTT
>JASVEL010013378.1:0-30499 GCA_032618575.1 Nicotiana noctiflora
CAATTTTGTTATTTCTAGATTCCAATTCATTTAACAAGGAAAAATACTTTAGTTTATTTATCTTGCAAGAACAAGTGACTTAGCATTTCATTATAGTGATTTCAAACCAGGACTCAGATCAATGATTTTACAAACCATGTTATTATCTATCCCCTAAGGATACTACAGGTCGGCACAAGGCCCAAAACATGGCATATAGCCCACATATATACTCAACACAAAGTATGTTTCAATCGCCAATATAGTATTATTCTTGTTCGGGATGGACCAAGTCACAATCCCCAGTCATAACCAATCTCACATATACCATGGGTGTGAGTCACGCCCTAAATAGCATCACAATGTGATAAGCCGGGGTTTTAAACCCTCAGGCTATCGTATATACTAACTACTCACCTCTAAACGGCCGTGGACTCGTCTGCAATGCCATTTCCCTTCGAATGTTTCGCCTCGTCCGTCGAATCTGGTCAAAACCACAGCGAATACATAAATATAGGTCAAATAAACATAACCCAATCAAAATTACTCGAAAACCATAACAATTCACGAAGTTGGTAAAATCCGAGCCCCGGGACCACTTCTGAAAAAATTCCAAAAATTATACCAACGGATTCCTTGTCTCGTCACGAGTCCGTGCATATAAAATTTATCGAAATCGGAGTTCGAATGACCTTTAAAATCCAAAATATCATTTTCATAACCTAAGCCCTAGTTCTTCACAATTTCTAGCCAAATTCATGAATTATGGTGTAGATTCTAGCATAAAATCACGTTTTCGAGTCAAGATACTTACCTACAAGTGATACCCATTGAAACTCTCTTCAACTATCTCAAAATCCTCTCTTCGCGAAGTAAAAATGGAGGAATTATGTCTTGGGTCGCGTCTGATTTTTACTTAACTGTTCTGTCACTGACGGTTTCTTCTATGCGATTGCAATACCTCTCTTGCGATCGCATAGAGTAAATTTTCCGTGATAATTTTTCCTTCTCTGCGATCGCAATTCAGTGCATGCGATCATACTGTATAATATTCTAAGCCTATGCGATCGCAGGCCACTTCACACGATCGCATAGAGCAATTTCCTATGCTCCTCAAAATCCTTTCTATGTGATCGCATCAACACCTATTGTGATTGCACTGACCAGTTTCCTTAACCTATGTGATCGCACACTCCTCTACGCGATCGCATAGAATAATTTTTCATCCCCTTCAGGTCCTTCTATGCGATTGCAAACCTCTCTATGCGATCGCATAGAACAAAATATGTCTGCAATTTTCTACTGCATTATTCAAGTTCAAAACTTCCCATTGGGCATCCAAAATCACCCCGAGACCCTCGGGACCTCAACCAAATGCACAGATATGACACATTACATCATTCAAACTGGCTCGCAGCATAAAAACACCATCATAAACATCAAAATCATCAAATTCTCAAGGATTCAAGCCTAAGTTTCACCAAAACTTCAGAAACTTGTATTTGATATAAAACCCGACCTAAACACCTCTGAATGATTTGAAATTTGGTACGCATATCCAAAATCACCTAACGGAGCTACTGCAACTCTTGGAATTTCATTCCGAGCCTCGGATCAAAATCTCACATACCGTCCGGAATTCGCCAAAATTCAACCTTAGCCAATTCAAGCCTAAATCTATACCGAACCTCCGACTTTAATTTGGATTGCTCACCTAAGTCATAAATCATCCCCCAAAACTAGTTGAATCATCAAAAATTCATTCCGAGCTTTCTAACTCATCGGTCAATATTCGGTTGACTTTTCCAAACTAACCTTCCCATAAAGAGGTTTATTGCCTCATTTCTAACCGAATTCTACCCAATTTGCTTCAAACCCTCCAAACACATGTAATGGAACATATGAAAGTACAAAATGGGGAAAACGGGGCGGTAACTCCCGTAACAACGGGTCGGATCATTACATCCAGCACTTTGCTTCCTGGTGTTAGGAAGATGAGGAAAAAGCAGTTGGTAAAATTTGAACACCGGTTTTGTGGTAATGCACTACAGTAAAAGGTAACTCTGTGCACGGAGCATCACGTTTATGTAGAGTCCGAGGGAGGAACGTATTTTAAGGGAATATGATATAAATAGTTTATCGTAAAGCAAGCATCAATAGTAGTTGATTCTACAGCTTAAACTTATAACATATACATAAGTCATGACACGAAAATAATTTTGTCATTGCTCCAAAACCTCCCTTTAATATGCATTATGTGATTGTTGGTCAACAGCTTAATGGTGTTAATTAAAAGTTCGTACACCATTAATCCCTAGAACTCAAACTTAGAACTTCCTATAATAAGCTTTAATCAATAATATGGTAAAAATAGACATTAATGATCGTTAGAAATTAAAATATATACACTATTAACTTATAAACGTTTTTGTATATAACTTAACTTATATAAAGATAAATAATTACAGAAATCAATCAAGAATGTAATTGGTCCCCACTAACCCTCTCCCCTCCCCAACCCCACTCCACCCCGCCCCCGAAACCCACCCCGTGCGCACTCAAAAAAGTGTCGAACACTTCTGTACATACTCCTATATAAAGCACCCCGGCCACCTTCAGTCCAAGCCAGTCCAACTAATATTTCTTCTTTCAAAGCTTTACCTTCAGAGTTTTCAGTAGTCTTTATCTACAGGATATATAATCTGTGTGTCAGATTCTTGATTTTGAGTAGAAAAAAATACTACAACGAAAAAAATAAAAGTAGACTATATATTATCAGAATGGGTAATGCAGATTATGAATACCCATCAATAATGAATGGAGAAAGCACAGGGACAGGCATACATAGAGTGGAAATCCCACCACCACAGCCTTTTTTCAAGTCACTAAAGAATACAGTGAAGGAAACTTTATTTCCAGATGATCCTCTTAGGCAATTCAAGAACCAAACACCCCTTAGAAAATTCATACTTGGTGTGCAGTATTTCTTTCCAATTTTTGAATGGGGTTCTCGTTATAATTTTGGATTCTTTAAATCTGATCTTATTGCTGGAATTACCATAGCTAGTCTTGCTATTCCTCAGGGAATAAGTTATGCAAAACTTGCCAACTTGCCACCTATTCTTGGCCTATGTAAGTCTTGATAATTAATTCTGTCAAGCTCATATCATGTTTAAGCGTCTAATCATTTCATCTAAAGCTCATAAGATGATATACACAGTTCAACACCTTAAATACAACAACTCATGTCTTTAGTAGTTTTTGCAGTAGAGCATGTTGCGTATAGTTAATGGAATGAATTGCACCATTAACAACAATAACAAACCCAGTACAGTTCCACGAATGGAGACGGAAAAGGATAGTGCGTACGCATATTTTAGTGAGGTTATTTTCCGTAAACCGTCAGCTCAAGCAACTGCACCGTTAACTATAGTGAAATCACTAAAAGAGATTAAAAAATATTAAATATTTGAACGTAAAATTTCGAAAATGAAATATGTTAAATAATAAGAATTTAAAGGTTGGATCCATCTAATTTAAATCCTGGATCTGCTATTTTTGTGTTTTGTAGATTCAAGCTTTGTTCCACCATTAGTTTATGCAATAATGGGCAGTTCAAGAGATTTGGCAGTGGGGACAGTTGCTGTTGGATCGCTTCTAATGGCTTCTATGATAGGAAATGAAGTAAATGCAACTGAGAATCCAGCACTTTATCTTCATCTTGCTTTTACTGCCACATTCTTCGCTGGATTATTTGAATTAGCTCTTGGATTTTTCAGGTTAGTGTCTCTATTTCTTGTTAGTACGTTCTTAGTTTACAACATCGCTTATACTACAATGGTTTGAGCCAAGGAAGCAGCTACCGATGCTGGATTAATAAGGTAGGCTATCTACGTCACTACCATTTGGGCTGAGCCAACTAACCTTGAGTGAATGCGGGATGTCACTACCGTTGGGCTGCAGCCAACTAACCTTGAGTGAATGCGGGATGTCTTGTGCAAGAGAATGCTCAATTTTAGCTTAATTAATTTATGGTTAATTAATTTTTCAGGCTGGGATTTATAGTGGATTTTCTATCACATGCAACCATAGTAGGATTTATGGGAGGAGCAGCTACAGTGGTGATACTACAGCAGCTAAAGGGTATACTTGGTCTTGAACATTTTACTCATGCCACAGATGTTGTCTCTGTCTTACGTTCTGTCTTTACCCAAACTCACCAGGTAAATTTTTTTTTTAACTCTATGAAGTTACTTGAAAATCTATTTTAAATAATATTCTGTAACAAGTATACTTTGTTAACCTACATAAATTATAGTAATACCTTAAGTAACCTGTTATAGCAAGTAAAACTAACATATAATATAAATAAATTTAAATCTAGTGAAAGCTCCCCTTCTTTTCGACAGAATATAGATGGTAAATATTTTTCAGTTACTGATTCCTTTTCGGTTAAAGTTTGACAGTTGAACTAAAGTGATTGTTGAAGAGTAAAATTTTTGGATAAGTTACACATTTCTATCCGTTTTGATTTATTTGCTTATTTATGACTCCGAGTACTTATATTTGTAAATTTCTTTAGATATACTCTAATGATTGTTAATTGGTTAAAATAACTGCAGTGGCGATGGGAAAGTGCGGTGCTAGGATTTTGTTTCCTTTTCTACCTGATGATGGCTAAATTTTTTGTAAGTATACACACTGACTTTGACCTTTTTGAAATGTGAATAATATCTCAAAAGTGGATACCCTTTAGACTTATAATGCCTAATTATGCTTTCCTATCTTTATTCAAATAATTTCATACTTAACCTCAACTTTTGTTAATTTCTTACTTTTTACAAATATTATTGATAGAAACTGACTTTGCTCCTCCACTTAACCTACTCCCACTCCGAAAACTCCAACAAATTAAAGCAATGTCTCCCTATGTTATGCGAACCCTCTAAATATTGGTATACTTACGCATCCGATAGTATTTCGAGAGAGTCTGATCAACATTAATGTCTTTTATTTCTCATCTAAGAAAAAAAACAATTTTTATATTTTTTCTCGTCAGAGGAAAAAAATAAATTTTTTTTATTAGAGAAAAAATACGTAGTGTGTAGTTTAAGAAAGTTGCTAATATATGCATGCATGCAGAGCCAAAAGAGACCGAAGCTGTTTTGGATTTCAGCAATGGCGCCATTAACGTCTGTCATATTGGGAACTATTCTCGTTTATCTCACCCACGCTGAAAAACACGGTGTTGCAGTGGTAAGAAAAAATTCAGTAATATTGTATTTAACCTATTATAACTAATTAATAAACTGTCTTATTTTCATGTTACTAATCACATTGATTATATAGAAGTTAAAATTCAATTAGACATACTATATACATATATATAGTACCTTGTGGTTTAAGTATCCCAGACGTTTGTTTGGGACAAACAACCTACTACTGCCAAAATTGGTGTAGCCTAATGCTTCTACGTTTATTAGCTGTTCATATTCATTATTGGTACATTTTTAAGAGACACTTTTGATTGATAGCTTCATTTGTCTTAATAAAATTTGGGTCAAGTTGACACTTAAAGACAAACAAGACAACGAGGTTGAAACGAAAAAAAGTTTTTATTTGTGTTTACATACTTTGTCAGTCACGGGAAAATAGTATTAGTAGTATGAGAATTTTAGCATGGCAAGGATTTGTTTAAACCTACAGAGTATAAAAGAATTTTCACAAATTAATTATAGGCAAGTATCCAATAATAACTGAAATTGTAAGTAACCTAAAGCATAAAAGCATGTCACATATTCAACAAGTGAAATTAAACTTACGCACATAAATTTTAATTTTGGATCCGCTTCAAAGGACGGGTGTATGTATGTTAGGAGAGATTGTTGTTATAATTATGGTTGCTTTATTTTATGTATCAATCATTGGGTTCTTAATGAAAATTTGGAACAGATAGGGGAGCTGAAGAAAGGGTTAAATCCTCCGTCAATAATGGATCTGTCATTTGGGTCAGCCTATATGACAACAGCTATCAAAACAGGAATAGTCACGGGTGTCATTTCTCTTGCTGTAAGCACTCCATCCGCTTTCTCCTCTTTCTGCTGCAATTCCTGCTACTTGCATTACTTTTACTACCTAATATATTAATCTTCTTTTTTACAAAACATGTGTGCATGCACGGATCTTGATTAAACTATATTTTTATACTGCTTGAATTTATTTTTACTTCTCCACTATATTAAAACCATATTTTTATTTTTAGCAAATCAAGTGAAAGACAATCTTTTTATCGATTTTACCCTTATCTTTTCTTTTAATGTGACCAGGAGGTCACAGGTTCGAGCCGTGAAAACAGCCACTTGTAAAAATGGAGAGTAAGACTGTGCACGATAGACCCTTGTGGTCCGCCCCTTCTTCGGATTTCGTGTATAGCTGGAGCTTAGTGCACCCGACTGCCCTCTACTTTACCTGTATCATTAGATGCTCATTCCTCAAATTTTTTCCCAAGACTTTTTGAAATATTATCGTTATTATGAGTAAAACAGTACAAACATACTCTAATTAGCTTTCTTAAAGAGAGTAAAAAGTGGATAATTAAAAGTGAACGGAGAAAGTACTTAATTTGTAACTATCTCATAATTTGACGCTTCTTGGGGGCTTCATTGGCGACCGTAAGCCACTAGTAAAATTGCCATGATAATAACATATTTTGTACAATATCAGTGTATATAATTCCTTGTCATATGTATGAATAAAAATTCTACAAAATTGTTTATGAACTTTAATGGCCACACTTTCAATGACAGTAAACTTATAAGATTATAGAGTTTATTTGCTATATTGCATTATGTGGCATATAATTTTTTTAGTGGATTTGAGGCTCTTTATAACACACTACACTAAAATTAAATCCTTAATTTATTGATATGGACAGGAAGGAATAGCAGTAGGGAGAAGTTTTGCAATGTTCAAGAATTACCATATAGATGGAAATAAAGAGATGATTGCTTTTGGGATGATGAATATTGTTGGATCCTGCACCTCCTGCTACCTCACTACTGGTATGTTCCTACCCACTACTATAGTATATCATCATTTTTAGTGTACGCCGGAAACTATTTATATTTGATAGATAAAAAAGTATATAAAACTTGTATAATTTTTGTGTATATATATATATATACTATCATTTTTTCTATCAAATTTGACTGGTGTCATTATATCTCTTTTCTCTTTTATTAACTTTATGGGCCGAAAGTTTATGTGGATTACTCTCACTTCCCATTTGGGCCCATACCACGTGATTGTATGTCTCCACATACCTACTAACAATAAAAGAAGAAGAAAAAGAACAAAACGAAAAGAAAAGAAAAAAAGAGAGAAAAAGAAAAGCTTAAAATTAATGGGATAGATATTGGAAAAGAGGAAACATAATTACACTATATTGTATGGGAAAGGAAATACTAAAATATGGAGGGGTGAAAGGTATGAAAAGAGTGGGGTTGGATAGGTTGATGAAATGCGTCACGAGTTTAAGTCGTAATATTGTAACTGAAGGAGTATTATGTTATTGACAATTTCTTGTTGATTAAAAAGTAAATAAAAAATTGAAAATAAGAATGAATGAGGAATGTACAATAAGGACATTTTAATTCTTAGCAAATTAACATTACATTAAACGTAAATTTATGGAGTAGTTTAGTCAAATAAGTTTTAAAAGAGCAAAATGTGAACAGGTCAGATTTTTCAAAAAGACTAACACTACTACATTACCTAAAAAATAATTACATACAACTGTCCACAATATGTGGCATTAAAAACGTCAAAATAGCACAGCATAGCCAATTTTTGCACTGGTCAATCAAATATAGCTAGCGTATATCAATTCAATGAAAAATCACCATTATTTTGCTGCAACAGAGACTGATCTCGTATAACTCCCGTATATTTGTGTACGAACTCCAGAATATTATGTTGGACCAGTATACTCTGCTCACTCATGTATAATATACGAGAGACTGGCGCACCGGTGCTCAAAACTCCAATATATTATACTGGACATTTATACTTGCTGGAACTCCAATATATTATGCTCAAAACTCCAATATATTATACTGGACATTTATACTTGCTGGAACTCCAATATATTATGCGGGAGTTCCAGCATAATTATACTTGGACTCCTGCATATTATACGAGAGTTCCAGCATAGTTATCCTGGAACTCCTGTATAATATGCGGGAGTTCAAGCATACTTATGCTGGAACTCCTTCCGAATTTTGAACAATGTTTTCGCTCAAATTTATCTTTACATGAAAAGTGGCTAAATTTCGATTACTTTTGAAATTGGCTATTTTTAAATGACCACTTGTAAAACTCGCTATTTTAAAATTTCTCCCATTAAAAATTTGAAAAATAAGACAATAAACCTATTATAAGAAGTAAAAATATACTGATAGTGTAAAAAATATTTATACTGCAGGGCCATTCTCGCGATCGGCAGTGAACTTCAACGCAGGATGCAAAACTGCAGTATCAAACATTGTCATGGCGTTGGCAGTCATGGTTACATTGTTGCTGCTAACGCCATTGTTCCATTTCACTCCCCTCGTCGTCCTGTCCTCCATTATCGTCTCCGCCATGCTCGGCCTCATCGACTATAATGCAGCCATTCATCTCTGGCATGTCGACAAATTCGACTTCTTGGTCTGCATCAGTGCTTACATTGGCGTTGTCTTTGCCAACATTGAGATTGGCTTAGTCTTAGCCGTAAGTATCCCTTACATTCTATGCACTAACAGTGTAAAAAAGAAATTACAGTATTAAACTTGACCAATTATTATATGGTTTGACTTATAAAAATGTTGTTTAATGAAAATGCAGGTAGGATTATCGTTGCTAAGGGTGTTACTTTTTATAGCAAGGCCAAGAACGTTAGTACTTGGTAATATCCCAGATTCTATGATATACAGAAATGTTGAACATTACCCAAATACAAACAACGTTCCAGGTGTTCTCATTCTTGATATTGGAGCCCCTATTTACTTTGCTAATTCTAGCTATTTAAGAGAGAGGTAAAAAAAAATTTGACAACCGTGGTGTCTGAACCAGTTTTCACATACCTCGAGTAATTATGGTTAATTTAAGTTTTGTTACAGGATCTCAAGGTGGATTGACGAAGAGGAAGAAAAGTTAAAATCTTCAGGAGAAACAACATTGCAGTATGTTATACTTGATATGGGAGGTTAGTCAATATCACTTAGTTTATCATTTTGAATTAACAGTAAAAACATTTTAACGTAGCACAATAACATTTAAAACTGAATTTGAGCATTGACAGCTAAAATTCTTTGATTTGCAGCTGTGGGAAACATAGATACAAGTGGAATTAGTATGCTTGAAGAAGTCAAGAAAAATCTTGATAGAAGAGATTACAAGGTTGGCCTTTTATTTTCCCAATTGTTTCTTCGCAGCAAAGTTCTTTAATTTATATAAACCATAAAGTAGATCGATAACATAGAATTTAACTTATATACACTAAAACTACTACAATAACAACCCAATAAAACCCCACAAAATAGGGTCTGGAGGGTAGAGTACACAAACCTTACTCTTACCTTACGAATGTAGAGAGACTATTTCCGATAGACCCCCAGATCAAGAATAAAAAACTAAAAAGAAGCAGAAACAAGTAGTAATCATAGCAAGCACTTAGTACTACACTAAAAGTATTGTAAAGAATTTTCACACAATTAGTATTTTATAACTTATTATAGTAACCTGCCTTATTTTTAAGTTTATTAATCCTGCCTTTTGTGGACCGTTAGAGTATAGAAGTTAAACTAGTGTAACATATGGTGTTTTTTTATGGCATGGCAGCTTGTGTTGGCAAATCCAGGAGCAGAGGTGATGAAGAAGTTGAACAAGTCCAATTTTATTGAGACATTAGGACAAGAATGGATTTTCCTAACAGTAGGAGAAGCTGTGGGAGCATGCAATTTCATGCTTCATTCCTGCAAACCAAAATCTACGACAGATGATGCGTCTCAAAAATGGAGCAACAACGTTTGACTTGAAATTAATTGATTGGTCTATTTTATTAGTAGTAGTATTGAACAGTGTGGTAGTGGTTCATGTGTGCATCTAATTTGTACAAATGCAGCATAACATATTGGCTTAAAGGAGCCAGATTCTACTGCACTACTCTTCCTTAGGAAAAGCTGAAAGTGGCTTTATTTCTCTCCACCTTTTGTAAAATTAATGTACTCTAATTAATAAAAGAATGACTGTCACGTGTGTACTGATAGCTTCTCATCTCAAATTGGCCAGAAAATTTTGTTTACCTTTCAAATAGGGGTGTGCATTCGAATCTGTGTATCGATAAATCGAATCGATTATTTATTATCTGTTCATCGATAAATGAAATCGAAAAAATCGAAACCTTATTGAAACGATAACGATAAGCAGTTGTACAAATCTATAATCGATAAGTAATTATCGATAAGGGTCAAAATTGAATCGATTAATCGAATGCACACCCCTAATTATTTCGTCTATCACATTTAATGAATGATCATATTTAAAGCTGAAGGGAATGAAGTTCAAATTAATGGAAAATAGAATTAGCAGTGATGATGTATTTTTATTTTTTTTAATACCGTTGGAGTGTTTGTGGCATATATTTGATCCCTTACTTTAGTTTCGTTGCATATGTCTATTGACATAATTTTTATGTTATAAACAGTGTTCGTCTTATTTTAGCTTCTTTTGTCCATATTAGTTAGGCGTGTTTATAGCGATACACTTTCCGTGGAATCCCGCAAATTTTCTTATTGGTGTAATGGATAACCGAATCGATAAGCCCCAAAAATTAATAAATCGAAATCGAAAAAATCGAAATCTTATTAAAACGATAACGATAAGCATATGTACAAATTGATAATCGATAAGTAATTATCGATAAGAGTCAAAATCGAATCGATAAATCGAATGCACACCCCTACCTGCAAATAGAAGTACATTGAGGTGCATACTGTTGACAAGAATTATTTCGGGAAGACCTTTTCTTTCCCTCTATCCCTTTTAACCTTTTTCCAGAACGACATGCAGTAGTCCGTTAAAGATTTCACCATGACATTCAAGTACCACTTTAATAAAGATGATCAAGGACAGGCTAAAATGGCACAACCGAAAACAGAAAACAAGTGATGATTAGAATAATGTAGAAAGAGTTTACCTAAATGACATGTTAAAGAGTTTTGGTATGAATTGTAAGTCATCACATATACTCAAGGACCATGAAGTACCCTCTTCTACATTCAGAAAGATTTTGCACCTGAACTCCGTTTTTATCTTTGACATGGCCTTAAACAAAGATTTTTGAAGATGCCCTCTTTTTCCTAGGGGAAGAGATGCCCTGCTAATAGTAGTAAGAAATCACCAAGTAAAATCCCCAATGCCAGTGCAGCTATTTGAGAGTGAGATCTTCTGCAAGTTAGTGGTTACAAATGGAAAAAAAACACAACAGAGTAACTTGTGAGGATGAGATGTGGGAAGATCTTTACTTGGTAAGTTTGTTAAAGCTAAGCTTTTTACTTTAGAAAGAAAAAGGTTTTTACATCATAAAATGTTGAGAGAGATATTTGGCTATGTCAATATAAGTGTCAATACCAATTTTCTGTCCATAAGTGTCAGGGAGAGGAAGGACCAGTGATGTCCAAACAGATGGGGCATGTTCATCGAAGACAATGTCAGGTACTAGTAGTGGGGAGAGGGTTTCGACTTTCGAATGACAATAGTGAAAACTCATCCAAAAAACTCAAGAAGACTCGCTCGGTTCATTTGGAGAACTAAGCATGGATGTGTTACCGGAGCCTGATATTTACTCTACCAATAATTATTGAAGAGTAAATATCAGGTTCAGGTCACACGTCCATAATTGTTCTTCTAAACGCACGAGTCTTCTTGATTTTAAACAAGTCCCACAAACGTGCAACTCATCCTTATAAGTTACTCTGTTTTATTCTTTTTTGGTTCCATTCATAACCTGTAACTTGCAAAAGATCGTGAACTACTTTCGTTCATCTCTACATTTTTCAAACAATGTCTGCAGTTTGATTACACCACTCAATGTTGGTTGATCACCAACATCGAGCCTTCTTTTTTGGTAACCTGTAAGTGTTCATTTAATTTGTCCCTCATTAATCTCCCCATCGATTCAATCTGCTTGCAGCTCTGTCCCTCATATCCTGGGTCATGATGACCAGATAACGCAACATCAGGATGAAATCTGTCTCCACAATCAATGATGATATTATGAAGTAAACAACACACGAGGATGATACTAGGGAGTTTCTGTTTATCAGGTCTCCACATAACCTTATTAAGGATTCTCCAACCTCCCTTCAATAGCGCAAAAGCTTTCACTGCAACTGACCTAGCAGTCTCCTGCAATGCATTGTAATCCAACATGGCATCTGAGAGGTCGTCACCTTCATATGGTGTAATAAGCCATGGAAGAAGAGGATAACCAAAACCTCCTATAATGTATTCTCTAAGTTCTTCTCCTTTAACCATTTTGACGTTTCCGTTTAAACGATCACCACTTTCACAGAGTTTGTAAAATCCAGAGAACTTCAACAGTCTCGAAGTGGTCATGCCCCCAGGCCATCCTGTCACAATGTCTAGAAAACGCATCTCGCTGTCGACAATACCTTGCAAAAGCATGCTGTAATTGTTTTCCTGGTCACACCAATCATCTGAGGTTTGAACAGCAGGAAGAGTCATTATGATGTGGGTTTCATCAATTGCTCCACAACAGTTAGGTAAACCAAATGATTCTTCAAATTCAGACTTGATTATCTCCATCTTACTAGGTTCTGGCCATTTAAGGTGGTGCTTTGCACGTTCTTCTAATGCTTCAATGAATCTCCAGGTAACTTGAGATACAGTGGACTGCCCAACACCAAATGATGCCCCAACTGAAACTTGGGATTCACCGGAAGCCAATCTTCTCAATGCAATGGCAACTTGCTTCTCAACACTAAGAAGCCTTCCTTCAATGTTTATCAGACCTGAAGGAGGTCTTGAGATAAGGTCCTCCCTTACAAGTGAACATATGTAATCAAAAGTCTTCTTCGAAACACGAAAAAAATACTTGAAACCTTCATCTTCATCACAAGGTACACCACAACCTGCAGGATAATACATTTAGGAGTGAACTATTCCCTGCATCGTAGAAATGGGGAAAAAAACAAATAGCAAAAAGGCGCAAAAAGCTAAGACTAAGACAGGGATACAGAAACTATTGTTACATAAGATATTCAAGCAGAAAGACGAAAATGTAAACAACAGCAATTTAGGAAGATATTATCAACACCTCACAATCGTGCTTTCTTGAGGAAATTAAGGTCAATCTAGTGGGGAAAACCTTCATACCGATAGCAAGGATAACAATCGTATTACAAACCTAAGAATTATTAGCTTAAACATCCTAACTATAACAGCTTCTACCACAAAAAGATTTCAATGTAAAAGTTCTGGCTTCAACTATGTCTAAACCGACTGGGAATTTACTACTTTGAATTGTAAAATAAATTAGGTTAAAGCTCCAAGCAGAAGAGTCCATTTCCAACACAGAGTCTCAAATGAGTAAACATGTTGTTTCTTCCTAGTGTTGGAGGGTTGACTTCAAGTATACTTCAAGAATCCAGAGATAAAATGCAGTAAATTAATCAAGTGCGTCCTAGTTCCAAACTAGTTGGACTCGACTATATGAATCATCATACAATTTTACACACTACTCTTCTTCTTTTTAAAGTCAGTGGTGTCCCAGCCAGCTTGGGCGAACATCCACTATTCCAATCCACTATTCGACCGGGTAACTGCTAACACCCACCAGCACAAGTACTGGCTAACTCTGCCCCAAGGCTTAGGCAGATGGGAATCATCTGTTGTTTTTTTTTTTTTTGGGTAATTGCATACTACCCTTCACCCTACAGCAACCCTCTTCCAGGTCTGCACCTGTTATACTTTGTGAATTTCACACAGAAAGTACAAAATAATGCACCAAATTTAAAGAAATTAGGGTTAAAGCTCCAAGCTTAACACTTACTGTAGTGAATTTTTCAACAGTATTTGAAGCTAAATGAGTTTCAAATACCAGCCAATTTGCAGATTCAGAATATGGTAAAAGAACAAAAAATTACATCTGGGTAAAAGCAGAGAAAAGTAAAGGGACCTGGGGTTAGTGAGTTCTTGTGCCAGAAACTATCCCACCAATCGCATTCACTACTTCCTTTGTTCTCAACAGGAACAATGCTAATGGACTTGTTTTTCTTGTTTTTGTGTTTGATTTTCTTCAACTTCTTAGAATCTTTCTTCGTCTTCTTCGATTTCTTTAATGGAGCCATCCACCGAATGGACAATGCAAACCTCACCTCGTTGTTGGTCGAGGTTACTTTTTATTTTTTAAGGTTCTCTAAAAGAGATAGAGTTATTTCTAATGGACCCTTTTATTTTGGGAAAAGGCATAAGTATTCCTAAATTTAAGATTGGATTTTCGGTTAAATACAAAACTTATATCTTGTTAAGAATAGAATTCTACTTGGAGTGAATGTCTATCTTGTGGAGAGTTTTACTATGTGACTAAGTCATAATTTCTCCTATAAATAGAGGAGTCTTACCCCATTGTAAATCATCCCCAAAATTCAATAAGAATTCTCTCTCTTTCTTTCTCTGCAATATTGCTCTTGTTCTTTTATTATTTCATAACACGTTATCAGCACGAGACTCTACCGTCTCAAGAAGCTCTTTCAGAAGATTAAGGTAATTTTTCTCCTTTTTTTTGTCGTTCTTCTTTTTTGTTTCTTTAATTCCCCATAAACAATATTGTTTCTGTCGTTCTTCTTTTTTGTTTCTTTAGTTCCCAATAAACAATATTTTCCACCCAAGACTGTGCTAAGGCCTTGATTTTCTTGCGCCATCACCTTGATGAAGGGTTGAAAATTGAATATCTCACAGTCAAAGATTCACTTATTTTGTGGTGAAAAAGGGCATTGGGCAAAAATTTGCCGTGTACCAAGACATTTGATTGATCTTTATCAAGCATCTCTAAAGAATAAATGCTCTGAAGCCAATTTTGTCTCTGACAATGATTTTGACATCACCCACTTGGATGTGGCAGACTTCTTTGAGCGCCCTGATGGAAAAATAGACCAATTGATCGGTGATGGGTCTGTGGTTAAAGATGATTGAGTAGTTTGACTTTATTTTTATTTTGCTTTTTTGTATTAGCTAGTGAATAAACATCATGTAATGATAGTTCTTTACATGAGTAGTAGTCATTAGTTATTTATTTTATATATAAAAAAATAAAAAATATTAGTTTTTCACGCATGTTTCTTCTTATATTAAGAAGACAAAAATCCATCATCATTAGTATTATCAGTTGTGCTTTGTATTATTACTCTTAACATTTACATGCGGTAGTATAATTTTAGTTATGAATTTAATTTGTAAACTCATATTTTGTAGGTTATAATATTGCAGACTGACTATGTATTTTTAAACACTTATAACTGATGATAAACAGTAATAGTAAAGTTTGTTTAACAATTTTTTGTTGTTGTTTATACTACAACAATATTGCTTAAATAATTGTGATTGCATGCAGAATATATATCATTCATTGTATAGAAAAATTTGTTATATTTTACAAACAACTATGAGTATGTATAATATTTATTAACTGTTATTCTTATAAAATGCATTATTGTATTACACGTCCATGTGTCATATGATGTGTAAGTTGTTGTATTGTGTTGTAATTGCAATATTTTTAGGAAGTGTATTTGACATCATATAAATGTTATTCTAATAAGTGGATTAACTTTTACGCGACGAGATAAAGATTTGTGCGGAATTCAAAATAAATGCTTTCACATTATTTTTTCTTCTTCTTCAAATAGCTTTTGGTCTATAAATACTAATATTTATTCGTATATTTCTTTTGTATGTCAAACTATGGGAAGCAAATATGGATATCCCTCAAAGCAAACTTGAATCAAATTTCAATTGTGAAAATATTTGTTTAGTTGATTCATGTACAACACATACAATACTCAAAGAGAAGAAATATTTCTCGCATTTAAGTATGTGTAAGGCAGATGTTACTACAATTTCTGGTAGTAGTAAATTAATTGAAGGCTCTGGAAGAGCTACTATAACTCTGCCTAAAGGAACAATACTTATCATAGAGAATGCAATGTTCTCCTCCAAGTCCAAGAGGAACTTGTTGAGTTTTAAAGATATCCGTAGAAATGGATATCATATTGAGAGAATAGATGAGAATAATCTTGAATATCTCATCATTACCAAAAATGCCTCTGGCCAGAAAAGGGCTATTGAGAAGTTCCCATCTTTGTCTTGTGGCTTGTATTGGACAAGAATTAGTGCAATTGAGGCACATTCTATTGTAAACCAAAAGGTTACCGATTCCAATACTTTTGTACTTTGGCATGATCGATTGGGACACCCTGGATCAATTATGATGAGACGAATCATAGAAAACTCAAATGGGCATCCATTAAAGAATTTAAAGATTCTTTTAAATGATGAATTTTCTTGCACTTCTTGTTATCAAGGCAAGTTAATTATTAGACCATCACCAACAAAGGTTGGAATTGAGTCCCCTGCGTTTTTGGAACGTATACAAGGGGACATTTGTGGACCTATTCACCCACCTAGTGGGTCGTTCCGATATTTTATGGTCTTGATAGACGCATCCTCTAGATGGTCTCATGTGTGCCTATTGTCATCTCGCAACCTCGCGTTTGCAAAATTAGTGGCACAAATAATTCGATTACGGGCACAATTTCCTGATAATCCAATTAAGTCTATTAGACTTGATAATGCTGCTGAGTTTTCATCCCAAGCATTTAATGATTATTGCTTATCAATTGGGATAAAAGTGGAACATCCTGTAGCTCATGTTCACACTCAAAATGGTCTTGCAGAGTCTTTAATTAAACGTCTGCAATTGATAGCAAGACCGTTACTCATGAAAACGAGGTTGCCCACTTCTGTTTGGGGTCACGCCATTTTGCATGCAGCAATGCTAGTTCGTCTCAGACCGACAAATTATCATAAATATTCCCCGTTGCAATTAGTTTTGGGTCATGAACCTAATATATCCCATTTAAGAATTTTTGGATGCGCGGTATATGTGCCTGTAGCACCGCCATATCGCACCAAAATGGGTCCGCAAAGAAGGTTAGGAATATATGTTGGGTTTGAATCGCCCTCCATTATTCGCTACCTCGAGTCATTAACGGGAGATTTATTTACTGCACGATTTGCAGACTGTCGATTCGATGAGACACTTTTCCCAAAATTAGGGGAGAAGTTGGTGAAACCAAACGGGAAATTTTGTGGAAAAATCCATCATTATCTCATCTTGATCCACGTGCCTCTATTTGTGAAAAAGAGGTACAAAAGATTATTCATTTGCAGAGAATAGCAAATCAAATGCCCGATGCATTTACGGATATGAAAAGGATAACAAAATCACATATCCTTGCGGAGAATGTTCCAATCCGTATTGATGTCCCTATTGGACAATCTTCTAGTGTCATAGCTAATGAGTCAAAAGCACGCATGAAACGTGGCGGACCATTAGGTTCCAAAGATCGAAATCCTAGAAAAAGGAAAATAAATGATCAAAATGACACTATGAAAGAATCTCATGAAGAAATCCACGACTTAATAAATTCCTGAGATTCATGAGGAATCCACCGAGCCCGAGACTCAAGAAAATAAGGAACTATCAATAAATCCAATCGATATTGAGACAAATTTGAATCGATTGGATATAGTGGTGGATTATGTCTTTGCATATAATGTTGCATCCAACATTACGCAAGAAAATGAGGATCTTGAACCTCAATCTGTTGGAGAATGTCGACAAAGACTTGATTGGCCAAAATGGCAAGAAGCAATCCAATCAGAGTTGAATTCACTTGCAAAACGTGAAGTTTTTGGGCCTATAGTCCAAACACCTAATGGTGTTAAGCCTGTTGGCTATAAATGGGTCTTTGTACGCAAGAGAAATGAGAAAAATGAGGTGCAAAGATATAAGGCACGCCTTGTTGCACAAGGATTTTCACAAAGGCCTGGTGTTGATTATGAAGAGACATATTCACCCGTTATGGATGCTATAACATTCCGTTATCTCATTAGTTTTGCTGTCCATGAAAAACTTGACATGCATTTAATGGATGTGGTTACCGCCTACCTTTACGGCTCACTTGATAATGAGATATACATGAAAATTCCCGAGGGCTTCAAAATGCCTAATAATTCAAAATCCTGGGAAATGTTTTCAATCAAATTGCAAAGATCTTTGTATGGTCTAAAGCAATCAGGACGAATGTGGTATAATCGTCTTAGTGAGTATTTATTAAATGAAGGCTATATAAATGATGCCATTTGCCCATGTGTTTTCATAAAGAAAACAACATCGGAATTTGTTGTACTTGTCGTATATGTTGATGACATAAACCTTATTAGAACTCCTATAGAACTCCAAAGGGCAATTGATTATTTAAAGAAGGAGTTCGAGATGAAAGATCTCGGAAAGACAAAATTATGTCTTGGTTTGCAAATTGAACATTTGGCAAACGGAATTTTTGTTCATCAATCTACCTACATAGAAAAGGTACTGAAACGGTTTTAAATGGATGGAGCACATCCATTAAGTACTCCGATGGTTGTTCGATCACTTGATGTGAACAAAGATCCATTCCGACCTCAAGAAGAGAATGAAGAGCTACTTGGTCCTGAAGTACCATATCTTAGTGCAATTGGTGCACTAATGTATCTTGCCAATACTACAAGGCCCGACATAACTTTTCCAGTTAATGTCTTAGCAAGATATAGCTCTGCTCCCACAAGGAGACATTGGAATGGGATCAAACACATATTGCGGTATCTAAAAGGGACTACCGATATGGGCTTATTTTATGGCAACAATTGCAGTCCCGATCTTGTTGGTTATGTTGATGCTGGGTAAGGCTCGATCTCAAACAGGTTATGTGTTTACCTGTGGAGGCACTGCCATATCTTGGCGATCGAATAAGCAATCAATTGTGGCTACTTCATCTAATCATGCTGAGATAATTGCTATTCATGAAGCAAGTCGAGAGTGCGTGTGGTTGAGATCTATAATACATCTTATTCGAGATAAATGTGGTGTGAAATGTGACAAGTTACCCACTATTTTGTATGAAGACAATGCAGCATGCATAGCTCACCTGAAGGGAGGATTCATAAAAGGAGATAGGACAAAGCACATTTCACCAAAGTTATTTTTCACACATGATCTTCAAAAGAATGGTGATATTAATGTGCAACAGATTCGCTCAAGTGATAATATGGCTGATTTGTTCACAAACTCTCTACCGACGTCAACCTTCAAGAAGCTAGTGTACAAGATCGGGATGCGAAGGCTTAAGGATGTGAATTGATGCTCTCATCAGGGGGAGTTAATGCGCGTTGCACTCTTTTTCCCTTACAAGGTTTTTTCCCATTGGGTTTTCCTTGCGAGGTTTTTAACGAGGCAACCAAAAGGCGTATTATTAGATATGTGTACTCTTTTTCCTTTTCTAGATTTTTTTCCCATTGGGTTTTATTTTAGTTAAGGTTTTAATGAGGCACATTACTTATTGAGTAGACATTCAAGGGGGAGTGTTAAGAATAGAATTCTACTTGGAGTGAATGTCTATCTTGTGGAGAGTTTTACTTTGTGACTAAGTCATAATTTCTCCTATAAATAGAGGGGTCTTACCCCATTGTAAATCATCCCCAAAATTCAATAAGAATTCCCTCTCTTTCTTTCTCTACAATATTGCTCTTGTTCTTTTATTATTTCATAACATATCTGTAAATTAATTATATTATAAGATTATTGTTTATCCTAAAAACGGATAACAATTGAATTTATATGTAATTTTAAGGATACGTGATATGACTTAGCACAAAATAATAAGATATGTAAATTGATATTGAAATTAACCGAAAACAGAAATTAAAGCAAACAAAACAAAATGTATAGCTTTGGCCCTTGAGCCTAGATCGCCCTCGAACGAATATTTTACCGAAAAATATGAACTAACTAACAGCGTATTGAGAGCTTAAGAGAAAGATGGCATATTCCTTTATATTGTAATAGAGATGGCAATGGAGATAGGCGGGGCGGTTGCGGGGTGGGTTCATCCTTAACCCGCATAAAGTTCAACGCGCAAGATATTCTGTTTTCAAACCGCCCCGTCACGCCCCGTACTGCATAGCAAGATATTTTGTTTTCAAACCGTCCCGTCACGCCCCTTCAAAGCAAAAAAAATCATTTTTTTTCATTTTAAACAAGTAGTTCCTATTTTTTTCTTAAAAGTTCCAAACAAGTTAATGATAACCTATGGCCTTCTTGTCTCTTTTTCTCGATAGTTCTAGTTATATGCATAATATTTTTATGTGCTACTATATATCTACTACTAATCTTGTTAGAAAATATCTTTTACCATATTACTCCATAATAAAAGTAGTAATTTAATTAGTGAGTTAATTATAATAATTAAATTATCTTCTTAAAACTATTATGCTACTTTCTTACCAAATAGACGCATCAATATTATATTTTAATGACCCACAAAAATGGTAATATCTAAATATGAACTAACAAAATTTAAAATTAAAATAAACATATAAAGATGAGCAAGGGAACGTTTATAAAACATATTCCAATTGAGAAAGTAGATTACTCTACAAAAACGTTTGATTCTTCTTTGATGAATAGCAGTAAATGGGCGATACAGGTATTAAACAAATGCACAACCCATAACTGCCCCGCAATCATAGTTAAATTAAAAAAATTCTTGAACTCGCCCCACACCTGTCCCGTCCCGCATAAACTTAAACCTGCACTGCCCTGCATAAGGTTGCCCCGCCCCGCCCTATTTTCCATCCCTAATTGCGTGAATATGATGGTCTTTACAAATGATCAGACCTCCCCCCCCTCCATATAGTAGGAGAGTCCTACCTTTGATATAATTCTAAATACAGTAAAAAATCTCATGATTAGCTAACTAATCAGCCTCTTCGTGATACCTGTCAAGATTTACACCGTGATCCTCGCCTGATCACGAATATTTTGGCATTTCGCTATTTGGCTCGGTAAACTTGCCTCGATCTAGCTCGAACTTATTCCACTCGATCTCAATCAGTCTTTGAGTCACGAGCTTGTCAACCTAACTTCATATTACGATTTGGTATGACATGGGGGTCCAACCTCGGGCTGCCACACTCCGATCTTAGTTAATCATAAAAAAGGGTAGGCCCAATTTTGATCGTATATAGATAGTCCCCTCATTTTTTGGAGAGTAATGACAAGAAACTATTTGAGCTCTCGATCTTCACCTCGATACATCATGACGTAAGAACCAAGTGGATACTGAAACATCTAGTCGGTTCGGATACCGAGGCATTAAATGTCTTTTAGTCATTGTCGGCCACTACTGGTGACGTCCAAATCGACTGCTAAAAAATAATAGATACGGTCGCAGTAATATAATTTACCCTACTATGAGTCGGGGACGAATCCCACAAAGAACAATGTGTAGGCAATTAGGTATGTAAGAAATTTATCGCTAGTTATGCAATGCCAAACACTAAGAATGGTGGTTGAAAGAGTATTTATACCTAAATGCGAAAATGTAAACTAACCTAGAAAGCAAGTAAATGATCAATGGCTACAAGTATGGTTGCTTCGGGAATTACACTGAAGTGGTCATGGACTTGCTAGTAATCATGCTTCTTTTCATACTTATAATTGATTTATTAAACTATTCGGGTTGTTGATTATAAGGTTAATAATATACATAAGAATCTTCCGAGTTCTTATGAATCTATCCCAGTTAAATCAATACCTATATGTCTATGGTATTAATATTAACAAGAATGCATTTACAACTCTTATTCTTCAACCAAACAAGGCAATTAAGTATATGTCTATCATAATTGCAAATCCTTCACCCGATGCCCGTAATTCAAATCTTGTTCTATTAGATTTTATATGCAACCAATAATTTCCTTTGTCAAGTTTAACTCAAGGTTCGTAAATAATATTTCACTATTGGCCGGGTAGTAAAATAATTAAAACCAAAATCAAATAAACAACCCATAACAATAAATTCAATATATACAATCTAAGCTTCAAATAACAAGATTAACTATTTAATACATAAGCACAACAAGATATTTAATCCACACTTTAAACAAGAATATTCCCATAAACAAGATTCAAGTGTTGGAAATAAATACCACACACTCAAATATTCAATACAAAGCAAGGAGATGAAGAAATAAACATAAATGGGTAAGAAAATCCTAACCATAAGCTTCAATCTTCAAGACCCAAGTGTGTGTGCAAAACCCTAGCTTCCGAAAATGTTCTCTCTAGTTCTAAGAACTGAAAATAAGCCAAAGATATATTACAAATGAGCCTAATCGGGTATTAAATGATTTGGGGATCAAAAAGTGTAAAATTCCATAATTGCCCATGCCTGAAGCACGTACTTCGCAATTGCGAACAAAAGTTCGCAATTACCAACTATGCCCAGAAAAGCCTAAGTTCGCAATTCCCAAACAATATTCGCATTTGCGAAGTTGACCTTTTTAATATAGAGTTCGCATTTGCGAACATTCACTCGCATTTGTGAGGAATCACATTTTTCTGCACAGTTATCATTTGCGAACACTATCTCGCAATTGCGAAGATTGCCCAATTCTTGCTAATTTTGCTTTTGCGAACACTTCTTCGCAATTTCGAAGAAGTCATTTTATACCTATTTTCGCATTTCCCATGAATTGGTCGCATTTGCAAACCATGAAGGCATTGCCCAGAATTTCCTCTCTTTTTGGCTTCTTTTGACTTGTTTTCACTTGATTTCTTCACCATTACTTCTAAATCACATTCAGTCCTGTAGAATAGAAGTAAATAACATTAAATACATGATTTTATCACTTCAAACATAGCAAAAGTATAGGTTTAAAGGCAAGATAAGTTGGTATTTACCAACTTATCACACCCCCAAACTTGAACTATTGCTTGTCCTCAAGCAATGGAGACGATAAAATCTCCTCCCAAGTGACTAAATCAACCTCATATCCTCAACACACCAAGCCAAAAAGAAAGTCTACTTTAATTACAAATGCATGACTTCGATTGGTACCAACAATTACTCCAAAGCATATGAATTATTGAGCACTTCACATAATCTTCATTATACTTCAAGTGCTCAAACACTAATACAAATTAAAGTAGCAACCAAGTCATGATACTAAAGCTTCAAAATTTGCCTCTATATCACAATCAACTTTCTTTGGTCATTCTTATCTATTGAAAATGAGATTAGATTCACAACTAAATTCTCATGTACCTTTACCTTCAAGAGAGGATCCACACTCATAAATCTCAATTCAAATCAAAATTGGGATATCAAATGGAAAGAATTAACTCGCTCTCAAAAAGATGTTCAAATGCATACAAATAGTATCGTAGGCTTGCCCTTTATGTATTCCTCCACTAATGTACACAACTTAGTTCAAAATTAATTAGGACTTAAAAGGTTGTAGTTTAGGCATTTGGTTAAGGTAAGAAACAATTTAAAGTGACTCAAAACTTTCCCAAGAACTACAAGATTCACAATTAAAGTTCACTTCCTTCAAAGATATTTTCCATCATTTTTTTCACTTTTCAATCCACACCTAGTCCTTTATTTACAACTTTTATCAACATATATATATATATATATATATATATATATATATATATATATATATATATATATATATATATATATATATATATATATATATATATATATATATATATATACACACACACACACACACACACACACATTCAACTCAATTTTTTTTCACCAATTATTTTACGTACCTTTCACCTTCTCAAATCAATTATATATCACAACTTTCCCTACTTTCACCCCCAAACTTAGGCTTTTAGCCTACATAAACACTTTCAAGGTACTTTAGGGAAGTAGAGTGCCAAAAGATATAATATTTAAGAACAAAGGATTTAAGCATGTAACATGGTTGCCAAAGAATAAGGTTAAAGGCTCAAAATTGGTTGACTAGGGAAAATATTTAAGGGTAGGAAATTTAAAACATACTAGCGATCCAAGGAAGGCCTAATGTCATTTTTCAAACTAAGTTAGTCTATAATTTAGCCTCAAAACACATTCCGGGCAAGTTCTAGATCACAAGTACTACAAAAGAACTTACAAATAAAACTCACCGCACATGGCACAAGAAAACTCAAATGGAATACAAATGCATAATCCAATTAACACGAATGACTCAAGGAGGTCATATAGTATACACGAACTATTTAGTGAATTAAGGAGCCAAAAATTGAATCTAAAAGGTCATGACATTATTACTTCAATTGTTTTCTTTTTCACCAACCAAAAATTCATATGCCAAGGTTTAAATTATGTTGGTACCAAGCAAGCCACATTTTTATCAATGGGCACAAATCCCAACTCAAATCATTTATTTTCCTAAATTAACAAAAACTAAATCTAACCACAAGACTAACTCCCTATAATTTATTTCTATAATTACCCGGTTCAAGTAAAAAAAATTTGGCATCCTTGGAAAAAGAACCGTGGTATAAAGAAAATCAAGGATATCGCCACTAACACCAAGCATACTAAAATAAAATAAATATAAAGAAAAGAAACAACAAAATCATTAAGAAGCTAATGAAAATCATGTACTAAATATACTATGTTCATCATACTAATACCACACATGATATAATAACTAAAAAAAATCATAGTACTAATCTTCCAAAGAAGAAAATAGAATTATAGCATTTCTACAAGAAGCCACCCCCAGCAAAAGATATTGCATTGTCCCAAATGCAACTAAACATGATATAGTAAAAGATGCTGGAAAGTGCTCCCTGAATTCTGCATCAACTGCTCTCCTCGCTCTCTGACTCAGACTCATCATCCTCTTCTTCTTCCTCGGGCCACTCTACAGAAGTATCATCAGGATCCACAGCTCTGCTCGATGGTAACCAGTCCTGAGGCTTAAGGACCTTCCATATGCCCTTAACACCCTTCCACATGCGAGTAAAGAATTTATCTCTCTTCTTCTCCCTTTTCACCATCTGAGTGTGTGACTCTTCCAGGTTGGTATGAGAATTCTTCAGCTCGCCATGCTTCTTCGCCAGCTCAGTGTATAATTTTTCCAAAGCCTTGAGGTGATCTCCCTACTTCCTCTGATCGTCAATGTATTTCTGGAAATCTTTCTTGGAAATGTTAGCAGATCCCTCAGATGTCTCCCTAGGTCCCTGGGGAAGGCCAGAAACTAGCTCACGAATAACTCGCATCTCCTCACTGATCACGGCAAATGGTCCCCCAACTGATGATGATGGCAGACTACTTTGAGAAGATGAAAAAGTTTTCCTCTTCTTCGGCTTCACTGCTCCTCCCTCTCCCTTTTCTTCAATGGATGTATGGGCTTCCCCGGATCTACCCAGATGTCCCCAGGAGCTTCCTCCACCCCAGCAAGCTGACATAACTCAGTAATCAGTGATGGGAATATCAATGGGGGACTGTTTTGGATCCGATACTCTCTTAGTTCATTTATAAAAATCTTGCCCACATTTAACTGAATGCCATCAATGATGCAAGCTACCATTTGTGCTCGAGTGATTGGGATGTTCCATATGTTAGAGACAGAGGAGATACGACTGCATATGATAGCCAGCCATATCTTTGCTTCTGTAGTAAATTCTTTTGATGTAATCCCCCTCTTATCGGCTACCCATGGAACGATTGCACCTGGATATAGTTTAGACACCAACCACTCTCCCGAAGCACATTCTTTTTATTTGAATGGAGTCATGTCATGTTCTGGCAATCGGTAGAACCTGTTCACATCTTCAGCCCCAAAGCGCACCATTTTTCCCCGAATTCTCATCTTGGGCTTTTTCAATCGGATTGCTGGGAGGTTCGCATAAAATTCCCTCACCCATTGCTCATTTGCTCGGTAAGGTTGAGTGGCAAAAAAATTCCATCCCATGCCCATTAATCTTTGGTAGAACTCAGGAAGACGTTATTGGACATCATCCATCACTATCCCACACTCTGGAAGCAACTTCTTTGAGAACAGCTCCTCATAGTACATGTCTTGGCACTCCATTGTTAGGAACCGGTTGTCATCGAAGGCTTGCCCTTCTGTCTCATGTTGTTCACTTGAGGATCCTTCTGAATTCGGGTTTATTGTTCAATTATAATACCTGATTATCTTCAAGGAGGAGTGAAAATTGATGCCTTTTCAGTGATGAGAGAGAGAGAGGAAATAATTTTAGAACTTTGGAGTGTTTTGTGCAATTTTTGTTTTAAAAATGAGTAAGGTCAATTTTTACTCTGCAGATGTCGCAATTGTGACTTTATCTTCGCAATTGCGAAGCTAGTTCATTTTGCTCGAGTTTCGCAAATGCGAACTCTGCCCTGCATTTTCCAAATAGCTACTGGTTTTTGCCAAATGGGATGTCTCGTCATGTGCAAATCAACTTCAAAAAATCTGAAATTTGGCAAATTAGTTAAAAATATTATTCTAAGATATTCCAAAAAATAAAATTTCAAAAATGACTAAAAATTTTGAAACACATTGGGTTGCCTCCCACCAAGCGCCGCATTTAATGTTGTAGCATGACACAAACAACGTTACCACTTTTCTCGCCACTTGGATGATATGAATTGGGCACCTAGCTTAGAATCAAGCTTGTGACCACGAGCGACGGGGGGTGGTAAGTTGATGACCGAGCCAATGCTTAGATTCTTCATTTTGCACTTCTTGGCTCTCAAGCGAGGAATGTCATTTTGCTTTCTTGTTTCCTCAAATTGTAAAATGTATGGCATGAATGTTTCTTCCTCGCAATCCTCCATTGACTCGTGTAGTTCAACTCCCGTATCATCACACAATTCCAACGTTGAAAAATGCCTGGAATGTGATTTCAAACCTTCACTTTGCAATTGTTCTTGGACTTTGACATCCTCATTTTCCCCCGAACTAGAGTCAATCTCAACCACATTTGCATTTACACCCATTGACTCTAATTCCATATTTTTCTCGGCATCATTAATAATATTTTGGTCAAATAGTTGAAATTCCTCTTTCTGCTCCACAAGCTGGCCAATATCCACAAAAATTGGTTGTAGGGCATCATACGCTTCAACCTTTTTATTCAATTGAGCATTCAAGTCATGGATATCTGAGACAAATTGGTCTATCTCTTGTTGGAGCTCAGTTCTTACTTCTATTAGTTGTTCTGTCACATTTGAAAGACCAGCACGTAAAAAGTCATGAAGTTTTATCAATTGAGCTTGTTCCTCTAGCCAAGATTGCCTCACTATATCTGTTTCTTCTAAATTATCTTATGGTGAGAACTCGCTCTCTTTAGTCACTTCCTCCGCTTCGGCTTTCATTCTCATGATTGTTGCACTAATTCTTTGTATAGTCTGTCAAATTTCATCTTGTTGCTCAACTATTTGCCTTATCATGTCCATAATACGAGCTATACTTTCCATATCATCCACTTCCCTGGCCCTATAATTTTCATCAAAACAAGTAGATTCATCATAGTAGGGGTTTGGAGAAGGGAAAGACAAGTATGCACAATAATCCCAATGACCATTTTGGCCACCACACTTATCACAAATACTCCACTCATGGGTTTGAAATTGTGCGCACAATCCACCCCCAGGAGAATTTAAACAATTTTGCCACGAGTGTGGTCCTCCACAATAAGGACAAGGATCTTTAAAGTATGAACAACTACCATATGACCAATTGTTATTGTATGATGCCATTTTTCAAAATAAGAAAATAAACAAGAAAAATTAATTACACAAATATTCACAAGTTTGGATCAAAGCACTTTCGCTTACTTCTCAAACAACCTAAATTACGACAAATTGTTCCCCGGCAACGGCGCCATTTTTTGGTGACGTCCAAATCGACTGCTAAAAAGCAATAGATACGGTCGCAACAATATAATTTACCCAACTATGAGTCGGGGTCGAATCCCACAGAGAACAATCTGTAGGCGATTAGGTATGTAAAAAAATTATCGCTAGTTATGCAATGCCAATCGCTAAGAATGGTGGTTGAAAGAGTATTTATACCTAAATGCGAAAATGTAAACTAACCTAGAAAGCAAGAAAAATTATCAATGGCTACAAGTATGGTTGCTTCGAGAATTACATCGAAGTGGTCATGGACTTGCTAGTAATCATGCTTCTTTTCATACTTATAATTGATTTATTGAACTATTCGGGTTGTTGATTATAAGGTTAATAATATACATAAGAATCTTCCGAGTTCTTATGAATCTATTCCAGTTAAATCAATACCTATATGTCTATGGTATTAATATTAACAAGAATGCATTTACAACTCTTATTCTTCAACCAAACAAGGCAATTAAGTATATGTCTATCTTAATTGCAAATCCTTCACCCGATGTCCAGGATTCAAACCATGTTCTATTTGATTTTATATGCAACCAAGAATTTCCTTTGTCAAGTTTAACTCAAGGTTCGTAAATACTATTTCACTGTTGGCCGGGCAGTACAATAATTAAAACCAAAATCAAATAAATAACCCACAACAATAAATTCAATATATTCAATCTAAGCTTCAAATAACAAGATTAACTATTTAATACATAAGCACAACAAGGTATTTAATCCACACTTTATACATGAATATTCCCATAAACAAGATTCAAGTGTTGGAAATAAATACTACACACTCAAATATTCAATACAAAGCAAGGAAATGAAGAAATAAACATCAATGGGTAAGAAAATCTTAACCACAAGCTTCAATCTTCAAGACCCAAGTGTGTGTGCAAAACCCTAGTTTCCAAAAATGTTCTCTCTAGTTCTAAGAACTGAGAATAAGCCAAAGATATATTACAAATGAGCCTAATCGGGTATTAAATGATTTGGGAATCCAAAAGTATGAAATTCCATAATTGCCCATGCCTGAAGCACGTACTTCGCAATTGCGAACAAAAGTTCGCAATTACCAACTATGCCCAGAAAAGCCTAAGTTTGCAATTCCCAAACAATATTCGCATTTGCGAAGTTGACCTTTTCAATACAGAGTTTGCATTTGTGAACATTCACTCATATTTGCGAGGAATCACATTTTTCTGCACAGTTCGCATTTGCGAACATTATCTCGCAATTGTGAAGGTTGCCCAATTTCTGCTAATTTCGCTTTTGCGAACACTCCTTCGCAATTGCGAAGAAGTCATTTTATGCCTATTTTTGCATTTCCCATGAATTGGTCGCATTGCGAACCATGAAGGCACTGCCTAGAATTTCCTCTCTTTTTGGCTTCTTTTGACTTGTTTTCACTTGATTTCTTCACCATTACTTCTAAATCACATTCAATCCTGTAGAATAGAAGTAAATTACATTAAATACATGATTTTATCACTTCAAACATAGCAAAAGTATAGGTTTAAAGGCAAGATATGTTTAATGCCATTGATCTTTTTACTTGCTTTCTAGGTTAGTTTACATTTTCGCATTTAGGTATAAATACGCTTTCAGCTACCATTCTTAGCGTTTGGCATTGCATAACTAGCGATATTTTTCTTACATGCCTAATCGCCTACACATTGTTCTCTGTGGGATTCGACCCCGACTCATAGTTGGGTAAATTATATTGTTGCGACCGTATCTATTACTTTTTAGCAGTCGATTTGGACGTCACCAAAAAATAGCGTCGTGGCCGGGTAGTAAAATAATTAAAACCAAAATCAAATAAACAACCCACAACAATAAATTCAATATATACAATCTAAGCTTCTAATAACAAGATTAACTATTTAATACATAAGCACAACAAGGTATTTAATCCACACTTTAAACAAGAATATTCCCATAAACAAGATTCAAGTGTTGGAAATAAATACTACACACTCAAATATTCAATACAAAGCAAGGAGATGAAGAAATAAACATAAATGGGTAAGAAAATCTTAACCACAAGCTTCAATCTTCAAGACCCAAGTGTGTGTGCAAAACCCTAGCTTGCAAAATATTCTCTCTAGTTCTAAGAACTGAAATGTCACGATCCAAACCCCGGTCGTGATGGCGCCTAACACAATGCTAGGCAAGCCCGACCATATTATCTCTTAAACCAGCCAATTATTAATTCCAATTAATCCAGTTAAACTTAAACAACGAGTGTTCATGTCAATATGATAAACACAATAGTAGCAACATACAAGATACAGTCCCAACCAAATCGTGGTGTCACGAGTCTGAGCCTCTACAGATTAAACATCCTGATACAACCAAGTCTAAGCAAGATGAAAACAGCAAAATAATAAGAAAGGAGAAAACAAGTT
>JASVEL010013379.1:0-112129 GCA_032618575.1 Nicotiana noctiflora
GCTCTAGCTAATCAGATGGTAAGGCTGGATATTTATGAGCCCAGTCGCGTGATGGCTTGTGTAGTAGCTCGTTCTTCTTTATATGATCGTATTCGAGAGTGCCCAGTATGATGATCCACACTTACTTGTCCTTAAGGACGGAGTTCAGCATGATGATGCTAGAGATGTCACTATTGATAGTGATGGTGTATTGCGGATGCGGGGCCGGATATGCGTGCCCAATGTTGATGGCCTTCGTGAGTTGATATTGGAGGAGGCTCACAGCTCGCAGTATTCTATTCATCCAGGAGCCGCGAAGATGTACCAGGATTTGAAGCAGCATTACCGGTGGAGAAAGATGAAGAAAGATATTGTGAGCCATGTGGCTCGGTGTCTAAACTGTCAGCAGGTCAAGTACGAGCATCAGAGACCTGGTGGTGTATTCCAACGTATTGATATTCCTGAGTGGAAGTGGGAAATGATTACTATGGACTTTGTTAGTGGACTCCCTCGGACAGCGAGGAAGTTTGATTCAGTTTGGGTGGTGGTGGATAGGTTGACCAAGTTAGCTCACTTCATCCCAGTGTGTACTACCTATACCTCGGAGCGGTTGGCAGAGATATTCATCCGTGAGATAGTGAGATTGCATGGAGTTCCTATTTCCATTATATCAGACAGAGGTACCCAGTTCACATCTCAGTTCTGGAGGACATTTCAGCGAGAGTTGGGTTCACAGGTAGAGCTGAGCACAGCATTTCATCCACAGACGGATGGGCAGTCTGAGCGTACTATTCAGATATTGGAGGACATGTTGCGTGCTTGTGTCATTGATTTCGGTGGTTCGTGGGCTGATTATTTGCCTTTGGCGGAGTTTGCTTATAATAATAGCTATCAGTCCAACATTCAGATGGCACCGTATGAAGCTTTATATGGGAGGCGGTGTAGGTCTCCAGTTGGTTGGTTCGAGCCCGGCGAGGCTAGGTTGTTGGGGACAGAGTTAGTCCAAGATGCCTTAGACAAGGTGAAGGTGATCCAGGAGAGATTACGCACGGCTCAGTCGCGTCAGAAGAGTTATGCGGACCGGAAGGTCCGAGATGTGTCTTATTCAGTAGGTGAGAAGGTGTTGCTGAAGGTTTCGCCTATGAAGGGTGTTATGAGGTTTGGAAAGAAAGGGAAGTTGAGCCCAAGGTTTGTTGGACCTTTTGAGGTGCTTAGGAAAGTTGGGGAGGCGGCTTATATGCTTGCTTTGCCACCCAATTTGTCGGGAGTTCACCCGGTGTTCCATGTATCTATGCTCCGGAAGTATGTCGGAGACCCGTCTCATGTGTTAGATTTCAACACGATACAGCAAGATGAGGATTTGACTTATGATGTGGAACCAGTAGCCATTTTGGGTCGACAGGTTCGTAAGCTGAGATCCAAGGATATAACTTCGGTGAAAGTGCAGTGGAGAGGTCGTCCCGTGGAGGAAGCAACTTGGGAGACCGAGCAGGAAATGCGAAGCAGATATCCACACTTGTTTGATGCTCCAGGTATGTTTCTTAACCCGCTCGCGGACGAGCGTTTGTTTAAGTTGGGGAGAATGTAACGACCCGGTCCGTCGTTACGGGAATTACCACCCCGTTACCTTGCATTTACATATATTATGCTTTTAAATCAGTATTAGAATATATCAGGTAAGTTAGGAGTGATTTGGATTGAAAATGAAACAAATAGCATGTTTGAAGGAAGCTTGAATATGGAAAGTCAACCAAGAGTTGACTATTGATTTACAGTGCTCGGAATCGGATTCTGATGATTCGACTAGTTCCGGGGATCATTTATGACTTAGGAGAACAATCGGAATTGAATTCGGAGGTCCGGTGTAGTTTTAGGCTTGAATTGGCGAAGGTTGAATTTTGGCGAAAACCGGATGGGAGGTGATATTTTGATCCGGGAGTCGGAATGGAATTCCGATAGTTGCAGTAGCTCCGTTAGGTGATTTTGGATGTGCCTGCAAAATTTCAGGTCATTCGGGCGTCGTTTGATCGGGTTTTTGATCGAATGTGTAATTCGGAAAGTTTTAAGAAAATTTAGGCTTGAATCCGTGGGTAATTGGTGATTTTGGTGTTTAGGATGGTGTTTTTTATGATTGAAACAAGTTCGAATAAGGAATTAGGATGTGTTGGTGTGTTTGGAGGAGATCCCGGGGGCCTCGGGGTGTTTTCGGATGGCCAAACGAGAGAAAATATGGAAAATTGCAGACCTGGTGCTCTGGTTCTGTTGTTTTCGCTCCTGCGGAAATGGGAGCGCAGGAGCGACTCCGCAAGAGCGGACAATGAGGCGCAGAAGCGGAGTCGACCGCTGAAGCGGAGCCTGGTCCGCAGGGGCGGCTTCGCTGGTGCGAGAGGGCGATCGCAGAAGCGGTCTTGAGGCGTGATGGGGAAATCCGCAGAAGCGGGTGTTTGATCGCATAGGCGAGTCCGCTGGAGTGGACTCTTGGTCGCAGAAGCGGAACATTCCGCAGGAGCGGAAGACTTTCCGCAGAAGCGGACCCGAAGAAGCGTTCCATGTATCGCAGAAGCGAAAATCGCAGTGAGTTAAGTGTATCCGAAGTTAGAAAATTTCAGAAACATTTCACACATTTGGGTCTCGGCTTTAGAGGCGATTTGGGCGATTTTGAAGAGAAACTCAAGGGAAATCATCGGGTAAGCAACTATGGACTTAAACTATGATTAGTATTGGTATTATTATGCAATTATATCATGAAAATGGAAGAATTTGGGGTGATTCATGGAAGATTTAACCCTAGGCTTGAACTTTAGAAAATCAAGGTTTTGAATGAGCAAATGGAGTCCGAATTTGGTAAAATTGATATGCTTAGACTCGTATTGAGATGAGGGTTCCGAATATGTGACTTTCGTAATTTTTCGAGAAGCGTACCGAAAGTCGGGTTTTACCAACTTGGTGTATTTATGCGAATTTCATGTAAATTGTAATGGGTTATGATTCTTTGACCCGTATTTGATATAATTATTGTTATTTGACTAGATTATACACACGAGGCAACGAATTTCAAAGGAAAAGGCATCGCGGACGAGTCTACGACCGGCTAGAGGTGAGTAGTTTGTGTATATGGTAGCTTGAGGGTTCGAAACCCCGGCTTAGCACATTGTGACGCTAGTAGGGCGTGGCTCGCACACCGTGGTAGGTGCGGGATTGATTGTGACTAGGGATTTAGACTTGGTCCATCCCGGATGTGAATAATATGTTGTTAGTGTTGGAAATACACTGTATTTGATATAATTGTGGGCTGTAAGCCTTGTTTGGGGACTTGTGCCGATCTGTAGCGTCCTTAGAGGACAATATTTATGTGATAGCTATAATTGCTTAAATCACTGATCTCGGTCCTGGAAATTGAAATTTACCTTTTGAAATGCTAAGTCACCGGCTTTTGCAAATTTAATAAAGTTAAAGTATTTTTCATAAATTATGAACAGGAAACTGGAAGTAAGAAAAATGAACTGTTTTGTGACTTATTTGCTTATTGTGGAATGAGCATGGGATCGGGCTGCACGCCGCAGTGGTTGATATGAGGATCGGGCTGCACGCCGCAGCAGTATTGCGCTTGGGCTGTAGGAGCCCCTCCGGAGTCTGTACACACCCCCAGTGAGCGCCGTCGACGTTAAATTGGATCGGGCTACACGCCGTAGCGGTTATGTGCATTGCATTGCATCCGTATTTGTTAAATTACTCTGTGGTAGCTGTATTGTATTATTGTTGCTAGTTCGTAGGAGATTCGGACTGTAGTTTAGCTTCATATTGTGGTATTTTGTGGATTTCTTACTGTCAGCTACTTATATATATTTATTACTCACCGAGTACTTAGTACTCACCCCTACTCCCTGCACCTTTTGTGTGCAGACTCAGGTACTCAGGAGCAGTAGACAGGCATTTCCAGCGTTTGCAGTGTTATATCGAGTTGCTGAGGTAGCTGCCTACGTTCGCAGAACCTAGCTTCTCCTCTCCTTTCCAGTTGTTATTTTGTATTTTGTATTCAGACTTGAGTATTTCTATAAAGTACTCTCTATTCCTATTGGGTTTTGTTAGAGGCTCTAGACTTGTGACTCCGGATCTTTGGGAGTGTCAGTATTTTGTTCATTATTATTATTATTGGAGTTCTTGACTCATATATTCTTCTTGGAATGTCCATTTGGGACTGATAGTCGTTGTGATAAGTAATTGTTGGTCTGGCTGGCCTAGCTTGATTGTTGGGCGCCATCACGACCGGATTCGGGTCGTGACAGTTCCAGAGATTGGAAATAGCATGATAACAGAAATAGCTACAGACTGGTAGTAACTAACATGTCAATATGATAAGACAATGATAACGATCCTCGCGGGATCCAATAACTGGCTCACAGCCCACATGTATACTCATCCGCCCAAGAAGGGGGTTTAACGGCTCAAGAGTGGCCAATATCACAATATATAGTATGCAACCATCCGAGAACGAGGTTCGACGGCTCAAGAATAGCCAATGTCATAACACAGTATCAACAATTCGGACTAATCCATAGTCCCCAATCACAATCGACCCCGCACCCACATGCGAGTACGTGTCTCGCCGCTATACAGCGTCACAAAGTGGTATACCGGGGTTTCGAACCCGCTGGTCATCACCCACATCTATTACTCACCTCAATACGGCGCGACGACTACTCCGCAATGCCCTTGCCACGAGAATCAAGCTCCGCACGCGTAGAATCCGATCAAATACAGTAGAAATACAAAAAATTAGGCCAATGGGACGACACCCAATCAATACAACTGAATTTACATCAAAATTCCCAAAGTTGTCAAAACCCGACTTTCAGTACGCTTGTCGACAAATTATAAAAGTCACATTTTCGGAATCCTCATCTCAATACGAGTCTAGGCATGTAAAATTTACCAAAATCGGACTCCATTTGCCCACTCAAATCGGTGTTTTTCTTCAATTTAGGCCTAGGACTCAAACCCACCTTTAATCTTCCATTTACAGAAATTTAACCAAGGATTTCATGTTAAAATGATGTAATTAAGCTACAAAACTTACCTCCGACAAATCCCCGATGAATTCCCAGCAATTCCCGTCAATTTCTTCTCTTGGAACTCAAAAATGGCGTTTTGGGGTATGAAACCCGCGACTAGTTCTGTTCTGAATTTAAACTCACTGCCAGGCCAATTAACCCTACGCGATCGCAGCACTGCGCTCGCGATCGCGATGCACAAATCCATGGGGCCTGATTTTTCTTCTACGCGATCGCAGCCTTTGGCACGCGATCGCAGTGAACAACAAAAGATCCCTATGCGATCGCAACTCCAGCCCCGCGATCGGATTGCATCCGGACTTGACCTTACGCGATCGCGTGAACCCAAACGCGATCGCACTACATTCCGACATTGGTACACGATCGCAGACATCACCACGCGATCGCGATACACCCAAACGCTGCCTTACGCGATCGCATTCAAAACTTTGCGATCGCAGAGAGCAAAAATTCTCTGCAATTATTGCAGCAGAACAGCAGTGCCTTTTGGCACAAATTGGTCCATTTGGACCCCCGAATTCATCCCGAGGCTCTCGGGACCCCAACGAAAACCACCAACATACTCCAAAACACGATACAAACTCATTCCAATCATAAAAACACGTCTAACAACATCAAAACCCATGATTCACATCGAATTCAAGCCTAAATTTCTTAAAATTTTCTGAATTACACATTCCATCAAAAACCCGACCAAACGACGTCTGAATGACTTGAAATTTTGCAGGCACATCCAAAATCACCTAACAGAGCTGCTGCAACTGTCGGAATTCCATTCCGACCCCCGGTTCAAAATCTCACCTACTGTTCGGATTTCGCCAAAATTCAACCTTAGCCAATTCAAGCCTATTTCTACACCGGACCTCCAAATTCAATTCTGATTGCTCCCCTAAGTCACAAATGACCTCCCGCAACTAACCGAATCATCAAAATCCGATTCCGAGCCCTCTAACCAAATAGTCAACTCCATGTTGACTTTCCTTATTCAAGTTTCCTTCAAAAAGGCTACATGCCTCATTTTCAATCCAATTCACTCCTAACTCACCCGATAGACTCTAACACTGATATAAAATCATAAAATAGGAAATTACAACATAACGGGGTGAAAATTCCCGTGACGACGAGCCGGGTCGTCACAACAACACCATGCAAACAAAAAATAGGAGCAAAAAGAGTTTTAAAAAAGAAAAGAAAAACAACTGATTGGATAAATGGAAGTGAGAAAATAACACAAAAATTAGAAAATGAAAAAGAAGATGATAATAAAATAGAATTAATTATTTTTTCAATAAATACAGTTAAAATAATCCAAGAAAAACTAGAACCATTGTATAGTGAAAACGCATTACAAGGTTGGGAAAAACATAAAACAAAGGTAAAAATAGAGCTAATTGATGAAAATAGTATAATAACACAAAAACCCTTAAAATATAATTTCAAAGATTTAAATAAATTCAAAATACACATTGACGAATTACTAGAACAAGGTTATATACAGGAGAGCAATAGTAAACATACAAGTCTAGCATTTATAGTAAATAAACATAGTGAACAAAAAAGAGGAAAAAGTAGAATGGTTATTGATTATAGAAACCTAAATGCAAAAACTAAGACATATAATTACCCAATACCAAATAAAATACTAAAAATAAGACAAATCCAAGGATATAACTATTTTAGTAAATTTGATTGTAAATCAGGATTTTATCACTTAAAGTTAGAAGAAGAATCCAAAAAATTAACAGCTTTTACTGTATCCCAATGATTTTATGAATGGAATGTATTACCTTTCGGATATAAAAATGCACCAGGTAGATATCAACATTTTATGGATAACTATTTCAAACAATTAGAAAATTGCATAATATATATTGATGATATATTATTATATTCAAAAACACAAGATGAGCATATAAAATTATTAGAAAAATTTATACATATTATAGAAATATCGGGAATAAGTCTAAGTAGAAAAAAGGCAGAAATAATGAAAAATCAAATAGAATTTCTAGGAATAGAAATAGATAAAAGTGGAATTAAAATGCAAACTCATATAGTACAAAAGATAATAAATTCAAATGAACAATTAGATACAAAAAAGAAACTACAATCATTTTTAGGATTAGTAAACCAAGTAAGAGAATATATACCAAAATTAGCAGAGACTTTAAAACCATTGCAGAAAAATCTAAAAAAGGATATAGAGTATCACTTTAGTGAAGAAGATAAAAAACAAGTAAGAAAAGTTAAACAAATATGTAAAAATCTACCAAAACTATACTTCCCAGATGAAAATAAAAAATTCACATATATAGTAGAATCAGACGCAAGTGAAAAAAGTTATGGAGGAGTATTAAAATACAGGTATGATAAAGAAAAAATAGAACATCATTGTAGGTATTATTCAGGAACATTCACAAACCCAGAGATAAAATGGGAAATTAAAATAAAAGAATTATATGCAGTATATAAATGTTTATTGTAACGACCCGGCCGGTCGTTTTAGAAAAATTACGCCCCAATCCCCAATTTAACTGTTCCCCTAAGTTCATTTCTGCTGGTTTGCTGGGAGAGTCGGTTCTGAAACTTGGAGTATTTTGGGACACTTAGTCCCTAAATGAGAGCTTTAAAGTTAGAAAATGGTCCGTAACCGGAACAGTGTTAAGACGATCTCGGAACGGAAATTCGATGGTTCCATTAGCTCCGTTAGGTGATTTCGGGGTTGGGAGCGCGTTCGGAATGTATTTTGGAGGTCCCTAGCTCAATTAGGCTTGAAATGCCGAAGTTTGAAATTTTTGCGAATCCGATCGATAGGTGAGATTTTGATCTGGGGGTCAAAATATAATTCCGACAATTTCTGTAGCTTCGTTATGTGATTTTGGATATGTCCGCAAATTTTCAGGTCATTCGGACGTCGTTTGGTCGGGTTTTAGATCGAGTGTGCAATTCGGAAGGATTTAAGAAATTTAGGCTTGAATTCGATGTGAATTATGGGTTTGGATTTTGTTAGACGTGTTTTTATGATTGGAATAAGTTTGTATTGTGTTTTGGGATATGTTGGTGGTTTTTGTTGGGGTCCCGGGGGCCTCGGGGTGAATCCGGACCATTATCCGGCAATTGGAAGCAAGAAATGATCTGCTGTAAATTGCAGATCACTAGGTGAAATTTTAGCCTTCGCGTTCGCCAGGGCTATGCCGCGTTCGCGTAGGCTGGGGCCGGGTGACCATCCCGTTCACGAGGGACGGGAACGCGTTCGCGCATGAGGGAGCTGGAACGCATCGCGTTCGCGTGGAGTAAGGTTGCGATCGCGTACGAGGAAAAGGCAGGGCATCGCGTTCACGTAGACTGGGACGCGTTCGCGTAGAGTAAAAGTCCGGAGGCTGGGAAGATGACCTTCGCGGACGCGTGACTTCACGTCGCGTTCGTGATGAAGGACTGGAGTAAGGCATCGCGTTCGCGTGAGAGGCGTCGCGAACGCGATGAAGAAAATAGGCTGGCAGTGAGTTTAATTACAGAACAGAACCAGTCGCGGGTTTCATACCCCAAAACGCCATTTTTGAGTTCTAGAGAGAGAAACTCATGGGAATTGCTGGGAATTCATCGGGGATTCGTCGGAGGTAAGTTTTGTGGCTTAATTATATCATTTTAACATGAAATCCTTGGTTAAATTTCTGTAAATGGAAGATTAAAGGTGGCTTTGAGCCTTAGGCCTAAATTGAAGAAAAACACTGATTTGAGTGGGCAAATAGAGTCCGATTTTGGTAAGTTTTAGATGCCTAGACTCATATTGAGATAAGTAACCCGAATATATAACTTTTGTGATTTTTTGATAAGCATACCGGAAGTCGGGTTTTGGCAACTTGTGGGTTTTGGTGTATTTTGAGTTAATTTGATTGTGTAATGCCCAATTGGCCTATTTTGATGTGATTCTATTGATTTTTATCAGATTCTACACCTGTGGAGGCCGACATTCGCGGCAAGAGTGTTGTTTCATAACGATTTTGTGCCGGAGTCGAGGTAAGTGGCTTGTCTAACCTCGTGTGGGGGAATTTTCACCGCTAGAATATTATGTGATAGTTTAAATGCCTTGTACGTGAGGTGACGGGCGTGTACATGTGCTGGTTATTGAACACGTACTTTATTTAAAATGTTCGATGAGTGATATTCCTGTCTTTAGCTGTTAATTTGATATTTTACCCGGTAGTGGTTAGAAAAGCATGATTAGGTAGTACTTAACTGTTTAGTTGCCTAATTATCTTATTTGAACTTCTTGATAATTATTGGCACTATTTTTCGGTGAAGTTATAGTTAAGCATAATTTATTCTCTCTGCGTATTCCTTTATTGCTGTGCTTGTGGACTGCGGGTTCAATTCCCGGAGACCCAGGGCTGTGGGTTCGATTCCCAGAGACCCGGAGTGATATTGGTAGGGACTGCGGGTTTGATTCCCGAGATCCTGAGTTATTGGTAGGGACTGCGGGTTCGATTCCCGAGATCCTGAGTTATTGGTAGGGACTGCGGGTTCGATTCCCGAGATCCTGAGTTATTGGTAGGGACTGCGGGTTCGATTCCCGGAGATCCTGAGTTATTGATTACTTATCGAGACATGGGCTGCGGGTTCGATTCCCGGAGACCCAGAGGTACTGTCAATGGGATTGTGGGTTCGATTCCTACAGGTCTTGGACTTGTTTTATTGAGTTGGTTATTTGTTGTTAGCTTAATTGTAGACGATTGCAGTAATCATCTTATTGTTGTTATTTCGGAAATTATTATCATTTAAACTGCTTATTATTGTTATTATCATTATATTTGATTTCTCTCAGTAGGGCCCTGACCTTCCTCGTCACTACTCCATCGAGGTTAGGCTTGGCACTTACTGAGTACCGCCGTGGTGTACTCATGCTACTCTTCTGCACACTTTTGTTGTGCAGATCTAGGTACATCAGGACAGGCTCATACTAGGTGATTCAGCAGCATTTTGGGAGACCTCGAGGTATGATCTGCTACGTCCGCGGATCCGGAGGCTTTCCTTCTATTCTAATAGCACTAGTTGACATTTTTCCTTCATTTCGTTGTTAGATACTCTTTACACATAGAGCCACAGTTGTATATTCTCTTTTAGTCTGTGTTACCGTGGGATTCCGGATCTTGGTAGTGTTTTATTCATTGTTTTGACGGATGTATGTGCCAAGCCGCACGGATTACATATCCTTTTATGCCATCTTTCCGTTGTTTCTTATTTAAATGTTCATAGCTTGTATATTCCGCAACGTGTTAGGCTTACCTAGTCGTGGGGACTGGGTGCCATCACGACATGTTCACGATTGGTGGACTAGGGTCGTGACAAGTTGGTATCAGAGCTCTAGGTTCATAGGAGTCACGGGACACAGACCGGTTGCTTAGAGTCTCGCTGATCGATACGGAGACATCTGTATTTATCTACGAGGGGCTATGTAACTGTTTAGGAAACTCTTCATTTCTTTTGGATTCCTTGTCGTACGACGTTTTTGGCATCAAATCTAAACTATTGCTTTCTATTCTCTCACAGATGGTGAGGACACGAGCTACTCGCGATGATCAGGTACCCGCGCCCCATGTTGCTGCCGTCAGAGGCCGGGCCCGAGGTAGAGGATGAGGACGCGCCCGAGGTGCAGCCACAGCACCCGCGCGCGCTGCCGCTGAGGTGCCACAGGTAGACCAGGTTGGAGCGCAGGCACCTGGTACACCGACTACAGCTGCTACTATTCCAGCAGTACAGGAGACCCTGGCCCAGTTCATGAGTATGTATACCACTTTAGCTCAGGCAGGACTGCTTCCTCTCGTCGCAGCTACATCTCAGGTCGGGGGAGGGGCCAGACTCCCGCATCCGTTAAACCTGAGCAGCGAGTGCCCGTAGGGCAGGTTCTAAAGATTATTACTATGCCTCCTGCCGCCCTAGTACAGCCCGGAGGTGGGCCAGCCGCCTCCGAGGACGAGCAGCGTATATTAGAGAGGTTCAAGAAATATGACCCTCCAGTGTTCAGTAGGTTGGCTTCAGATGATGCATTGGGTTTTCCGGAGGAGTGTCATCGTATTCTTCGTACTATGGGGATTGTGGAGACCAGCGGGGTTTCCTTCACTGCCTTTCAGTTTCGTGGGGCCGCTTATGATTGGTGGCACACGTATGAGTTGGATAGTCCAGAGGAGTCTGCTTCATTGACTTGGACGCAGTTTTCAGATCTGTTTTTGAGAGAGTTTGTTCCTCAGAGCCTTAGGGATCCTTGGCGCTCGGAGTTTGAGCGGTTGCGACAGGGTTCCATGTCAATATCGGAGTATGCTATCAGTTTCACCCGTCTTGCCAGGCATGCACCGGCCTTGGTAGCCACAGTCCGGGAGAGGGTGCGGAGATTTATTGAGGGCCTAATTCCGCCGATCCGATCCACCATGGCCAGAGAGTTGGAGACAGATATATCTTATCAGCAGGCAGTTAGCATTGCCAGGAGGATCGAGAGTATGCTCCCTAGAGAGCGGGGAGATAGAGAGGCCAAGAGGTCTCGTGAGTCGGGCCATTTCTCCGGTGCCCGCACTTCAGCAGCCGGTCGTTTTGGCAGGGGTTATTCCGGTCGTCCAGTTCATTCAGCATTGCCAGCGACCGGTAGTACTCCAGCTCTTCCAGCACCTCAGGAGCCTTATTATGCTCCCCCAGTTTCCAGTGCACCTCCTGCGCGGGGTCCTTCCAGGGGTCAGACTAGTGGGGGTGAGGCCGGTCCGTCACATTCACCGTGTCCTCCTAGAGCTTGCTTTGGGTGCGGGGATACTCCCATCTGGTCAGGGAGTGCCCCAGGCGTAGGAGGGGAGCACCTCATCAGTCTTCGCAGCCTCAGCATGGTTCTCAGGGTCAACAGGCTATCATTCCTGCTCAAGCTGCCACTCCACCTGCCCAGCCAGCCAGGGGCGGGGGTCAGGGTTCCAGAGGCCGCCCTCGAGAGGGGGGACAGGCCAGATTCTATGCTATTCCGGATCGCGCTGCGGCTGTTGCATCTGATTCTGTTATCACAGGTATTATTCTGGTTAGTCACAGGGAGGCATCGGTTCTATTCGACCCTGGTTCCACTTTTTCATATGTGTCTTCTTACTTTGCTTCTCATCCGGGTGTGCCTCGGGATTCTTTGAGTGCCCCCATTTATGTTTCCACTCCGGTGGGTGATTCTTTGGCTATGGACCGTGTATATCGGTCGTGTTTGGTTACCATTTGTGATTTTGAGACCAGAGCGGATCTATTGTTGCTCGGGATGGTCGATTTTGATATTATTCTAGGCATGGACTGGTTGTCGCCCCATTATGCTATTCTTGATTGTCACGCCAAGACCGTGACGCTGGCTATGCCAGGCATTCCACGTATTGAGTGGAGTGGTACCCTAGATCACACCCTCAGCCGTGTTATTTCTTTTCTCAGAGCTCAGCGTATGGTTGAGAAGGGGTGGTGCTGCTTATCTAGCCTATGTGCGAGACGTCAGTATTGACTTTGTTGATGTATTTCCAGCTGATCTCCCGAGCATGCCGCCCGACAGGGATATTGACTTTGCTATTGATTTGTTGCCGGGCACTCAGCCCTTTTCTATTCCACCGTACCGTATGGCTCTTCCTGAGTTGAAGGAGATGAAGGATCAGTTACAGGAGTTGTTGGGCAAGGGTTTCATTCGACCCAGTGTTTCGCCTTGGGGTGCTCATGTATTGTTTGAGAAGAAAAAGGACGGTTCTATGCGTATGTGTATTGACTATCGTCAGCTGAACAAGGTTACAGTGAAGAACCGGTATCCTTTGCCCCGTATTGATGATTTATTTGACCAGCTACAGGGTGCACAGGTGTTTTCTAAGATTGATTTGCGCTCTGGGTATCACCAGCTGAAGATTCGGGAGCCAGATATCCCGAAGATTGCCTTCAGGACCCGGTATGGTCACTATGAGTTCCTCGTGATGTCTTTTGGGTTGACTAATGCTCCAGCAGCATTTATGCATTTGATGCACAGTGTGTTCAGGCCTTATCCGGACTCGTTCGTGATTGTCTTCATTGATGATATTCTAGTATATTCTCGGAGCCGGGAAGAGCACGAGCAGCATTTGAGGATAGTGCTTCAAATTCTGAGGGAGAAGCAGCTTTATGCCAAGTTCTCTAAATGTGAATTCTGGTTGAGTTCAGTGGCATTTTTGGGCCACGTGGTGTCGAGCGATGGTATTCGAGTAGATCCGAGGAAGGTGGAGGCCGTGCAGAGTTGGCCCAGACCCTCCTCCGCTACTGAGATTCGCAGTTTCCTTGGTTTGGCGAGCTATTACCGTCGTTTCGTAGAGGGGTTCTCTTCGATTGCAGCACCTATGACCAGATTGACCCAAAAGGGTGCCCCTTTCCGGTGGACAGACGAGTGTGAGGCGAGCTTTCAGAAGCTCAAGACAGCTTTGACTTCGGCCCCTATATTGATGTTGCCTACGGGTTCGGGGTCCTATACTGTATATTGTGATGCCTCACGAGTTGGACTCGGTGCGGTATTGATGCAGGACGGTAGGGTGATTGCCTACGCGTCGAGACAGCTGAAGGTGCATGAGAAGAATTACCCTGTTCATGATTTGGAGCTAGTTGCCATTGTTCACGCCTTGAAAATTTGGCGTCATTATTTATATGGGGTTCCTTCTGAGATCTACACTGATCACCGGAGCTTGCAGCACTTGCTTAAACAGAAGGACATGAATATGCGTCAGAGGAGATGGTTGGAACTACTGAAGGACTATGATATTACTATTCTTTATCATCCGGGTAAGGCTAATGTGGTTGCTGATGCCTTGAGTCGTCGGGCAGAGAGTTTGGGGAGTTTAACATATCTACCAGCTTCGGAGAGGCCTATGGCGATGGATGTTCAGGCTTTGGCCAGGCAGTTTGTTAGACTGGATCTTTCGGAGCCCAGCCGGGTTCTGGCTTGTGTGGTTTCTCGGTCTTCTCTATTTGATAGCATCAGGGAGCGTCAGTTCGACTACCCTCATTTGCTTGTCCTTCAGGATAGAGTTCGGCGTGGTGATGCTCGAGATGTTACCATCGGGGATGATGGAGTCATGAGGATGCGGGGGCGTATCTGTGTGCCCAATGTAGATGATCTTCGAGAGCTGATTCTAGCAGAGGCCCATAGTTCGCGGTATTCCATCCATCCGGGTGCCGCGAAGATGTATCGGGACTTGAAACAGCATTACTGGTGGAGGCGGATGAAGAGGGATATAGTTGATTATGTTTCCGGATGCCTCAACTACCAGCAGGTGAAGTATAAACATCAGCGTCCGGGTGGATTGATGCAGCAGATTGAGATTCTAGAGTGGAAATGGGAGCGCATCACCATGGACTTTGTATCTGGGCTTCCACGGACTGTTAGGAAGTTTGATTCCATCTGGGTTATTGTGGATCGGCTGACCAAGTCCGCCCATTTTATACCGGTGAGCACTACTTATTCATCGGAACGACTGGCGGAGATCTATATCAGAGAGATAGTTCGGCTGCATGGTATTCCAGTTTCCATCATTTCAGATAGAGGCACTCAGTTCACTTCACGGTTCTGGAGAGCTGTACAGCAGGAGTTAGGTACTCGGGTGGAGCTGAGCACAACATTTCACCCCCAGACGGATGGGCAGTCCGAGCGCACTATTCAGATTTTGGAGGATATGCTCCGTGCATACGTGATCAAGTTTGGAGGTTCATGGGATCACTTCTTGCCACTGGCGGAGTTTTCTTATAACAACAGCTACCAGTCTAGTATTCAGATGGCACCGTATGAGGCCCTATATGGTAGGAGGTGCAGGTCTCCCGTGGGTTGGTTCGAGCCGGGCGAGGCCAGGCTGCTAGGTACTGATATGGTTCAGGATGCAATGGACAAGGTCAAGGTGATTCAGGACAGACTTCGTGCAGCCCGGTCTAGATAGAAGAGTTATGCGGACAAGAAGGTTCGCGATGTGGCTTTTATGGTTGGTGAGCGGGTTCTGCTTCGAGTCTCACCCATGAAGGGCGTTATGAGGTTTGGGAAGAAAGGGAAGCTGAGTCCTAGATTTATTGGCCCTTTTGAGATTTTGAGGCGTATTGGGGAGGTTGCCTATGAGTTAGCCTTACCTCCTAGTTTAGCCGGAGTTCACCCCGTATTTCATGTCTCCATGCTCCGGAGATACCATGGTGACCCGTCGCATGTGTTGGATTTCACTTATGTTCAGCTAGACAAGGATCTGTCTTATGTTGAGGAGCCAGTAGCCATTCTAGATAGGCACGTCAGAAAGCTAAGGTCAAATAACATCGCTTCGGAAAAGGTTCAGTGCAGGGCCAGCCGGTCGAGGAGGCGACTTGGGAGACCGAGCAGGATATGCGCAGCCAGTACCCTCATCTTTTCACTACTCCAGGTATGTTTTCTATGCTCGTTCGAGGACGAACGAATCTTTTAAGTGTGGGAAGATGTAACGACCCGGCCGGTCGTTTTAGAAAAATTACGCCCCAATCCCCAATTTAACTGTTCCCCTAAGTTCATTTCTGCTATTGTGGTTTGTTGGGAGAGTCGGTTCTGAAACTTGGAGTATTTTGGGACACTTAGTCCCTAAATGAGAGCTTTAAAGTTAGAAAATGGTCCGTAATTGGAACAGTGTTAAGACGATCTCGGAATGGAAATTCGATGGTTCCATTAGCTCCGTTAGGTGATTTCGGGGTTGGGAGCGCGTTCGGAATGTATTTTGGAGGTCCGTAGCTCAATTAGGCTTGAAATGCCGAAGTTTGAAATTTTGGCGAATCCGATCGATAGGTGAGATTTTGATCCGGGGGTCGGAATGGAATTCTGACAATTCCTGTAGCTTCGTTATGTGATTTTGGATTTTTCTGCAAATTTTCAGGTCATTCGGACGTCGTTTGGTCGGGTTTTAGATCGAGTGTGCAATTCGGAAGGTTTTAAGAAATTTAGGCTTGAATTCGATGTGAATTATTGGTTTTGATGTTGTTAGACGTGTTTTTATGATTGGAATAAGTTCGTATCGTGTTTTGGGATATGTTGGTGGTTTTTGTTGGGGTCCCGGGGGCCTCGGGGTGAATCCGGACCATCATCCGGCAATTGGAAGCAAGAAATGATCTGCTGTAAATTGCAGATCACTGGGCGAAATTTTAGCCTTCGCGTTCGCGAGGGCTATGCCGCGTTCGCGTAGGCTGGGGCTGGGTGACCATCGTGTTCGCGAGGGACGGGAACGCGTTCGCGCATGAGGGAGCTGGAACGCATCGCGTTCGCGTGGAGTAAGGTAGCGATCAGGTAAGAGGAAAAGGCAGGGCATCGCGTTCGCGTAGACTGGGAGGCGTTCGCGTAGAGTAAAAGTCCGGAGGCTGGGAAGATGACCTTCGCGGATGCGTGACTTCACGTCGCGTTCGCGATGAAGGACTGGAGTAAGGCATCGCGTTCGCGTGAGAGGCGTCGCGAACGCGATGAAGAAATTAGGCTGGCAGTGAGTTTAATTACAAAACAGAACCCGTCGCGGGTTTCATACCCCAAAACGCCATTTTTGAGTTCTAGAGAGAGAAACTTACGGGAATTGCTGGGAATTCATCGGGGATTCGTCGGAGGTAAGTTTTGTGGCTTAATTACATCATTTTAACATGAAATCCTTGGTTAAATTTCTTTAAATGGAAGATTAAAGGTGGGTTTGAGCCCTATGCCTAAATTGAAGAAAAACACTGATTTGAGTGGGCAAATGGAGTCCGATTTTGGTAAATTTTATATGCCTAGACTCGTATTGAGATAAAGAACCCGAATATATAACTTTCGTGATTTTTCGATAAGCATACCGGAAGTCGGGTTTTGGCAACTTGTGGGTTTTGGTGTATTTTGAGTTAATTTGATTGGGTAATGCCCAATTGGCCTATTTTGATGTGATTCTATTGATTTTTATCCAGATTCTACACTTGTGGAGGCCGACATTCGCGGCAAGAGAGTTGTTTCATAGCGGTTTTGTACCGGAGTCGAGGTAAGTGGCTTGTCTAACCTCGTGTGGGGGAATTTTCACCCCTAGGATATTATGTGATAGTTTAAATGCCTTGTACGCGAGGTGACGGGCATGTACATGCGCTGGTTGTTGAACAAGTACTTTATTTAAAATGTTCGATGAGTGATATTCCTGTCTTTAGCTGTTAATTTGACATTTTACCCGGTAATGGTTAGAAAAGCATGATTAGGTAGTACTTAACTGTTTAGTTGCCGAATTGCCTTATTTGAACTTCTTGATAATTATTGGCACTGTTTTTCGGTGAAGTTATAGTTAAGCATAATTTATTCTCTCGGTGTATTCCTTTATTGCTGTGCTGGTGGACTGCGGGTTCAATTCCCGGAGACCCAGGGCTGTGGGTTCGATTCCCGGAGACCCGGAGTGATATTGGTAGGGACTGCGGGTTCGATTCCCGAGATCCTGAGTTATTGGTAGGGACTACGGGTTTGATTCCCGAGATCCTGAGTTATTGGTAGGGACTGCGAGTTCGATTCCCGAGATCCTGAGTTATTGGTAGGGACTGCGGGTTCGATTCCCGGAGATCCCGAGTTATTGATTACTTATTGAGACATGGGCTGCGGGTTCGATTCCCGGAGACCCAGCGGTACTGTCAATGGGACCTGTGGGTTCGATTCCCACAGGTCCTGGACTTGTTTTATTGAGTTGGTTATTTGTTGTTAGCTTAATTTTAGACGATTGCAGTAATCATCTTATTGTTGTTATTTCGGAAATTATTATCATTTAAACAGCTTATTATTGTTATTATCATTATGTTATTGTTTCTCAGTAGGGCCCTGACCTTCCTCGTCACTACTCCATCGAGGTTAGGCTTGGCACTTACCGAGTACCGCCGTGGTGTACTCATGCTACTCTTCTGCACACTTTTGTTGTGCAGATCCAGGTACATCAGAGCAGGCTCGTGCTAGGTGATTCCGCAGCTTTCTGGGAGACCTCGAGGTATGACCTGCTACGTCCGCGGATCCGGAGGCTTTCCTTCTATTCTAATAGCACTAGTTGACATTTTTCCTTCATTTCGTTGTTAGATACTCTTTACACATAGAGCCACAGTTGTATATTCTCTTTTAGTCCGTGTTACCGTGGGATTCCGGATCTTGGTAGTGTTTTATTCATTGTGTTGACGGATGTATGTGCCGAGCGGCACGGATTACATATCTTTTATGCCATCTTTTCGTTGTTTCTTATTTAAGTGTTCATAGCTTGTATATTCCGCAACGTGTTAGGCTTACCTAGTCGTGGGGACTGGGTGCCATCACGACATGTTCACAATTGGTGAACTAGGGTCGTGACAAGTTGGTATCAGAGCTCTAGGTTCATAGGAGTCACGGGACACGGACCGGTTACTTAGAGTCTCGTTGATCGATACGGAGACGTCTGTATTTATCTACGAGGGGCTATGTAACTGTTTAGGAAACTCTTCATTTCTTTTGGATTCCTTGTCGTGCGACGTTTTTGGCATCAAATCTAAACTATTGCTTTGTATTCTCTCATAGATGGTGAGGACACGAGCTACTCGCGACGATCAGGTACCCGCGCCCCCTGTTGCTGCCGTTAGAGGCCGCGGCCGAGGTAGAGGATGAGGATGCGCCCGAGGTGCAGCCACAGCACCCGCGCGCGCTGCCGCTGAGGTGCCATAAGTAGACCAGGTTGGAGCGCAGGCACCTGGTACACCGACTACAAGCTGCTACTACTCCAGCACTACAGGAGACCCTGGCCCAGTTCATGAGTATGTATACCACTCTAGCTCAGGCAGGACTGCTTCCTCTCGTTGCAGCTATATCCCAGGCCGGGGGAGGGGCCCAGACTCCCGCAGCCGTTACACCTTAGCAGCATATGCAAGTGGGACAGGTTCCAGAGGTCTTGGTTATGCCTTCTGCCGCCCCAGCACAGCCCGGAGGTGGGCCAGCTGCCTCAGAGGACGAGCAGCGTAGATTGGAGAGGTTCAAGAAATATGACCCTCCAGTGTTCAGTGGGTTGGCTTCAGATGATGCATTGGGTTTTCTGTAGGAGTGTCATCGTATTCTTTGTACTATGGGGATTGTGGAGACCAACAGGGTTTCCTTCATTGCTTTTCAGTTTCGTGGGGCCTCTTATGATTGGTGGCGCACGTATGAGTTGGATAGTCCAGAGGAGTCTGCTTCATTGACCTGGACGCAGTTTTCAGATCTATTTTTGAGAGAGTTTGTTCCTCAGAGCCTTAGGGATTCTTGGCGCTCGGAGTTTGAGCGGTTGCGACAGGGTTCCATGTCAGTATCGGAGTATGCTATCAGTTTCACCCGTCTTGCCAGGCATGCACCGGCCTTGGGAGCCATAGTCCGGGAGAGGGTGCGAAGATATTTTAAGGGCCTGATTCCGCCGATCCGATCCAGCATGGCCAGAGAGTTGGAGACAGATATATCTTATCAGCAGGCAGTTAGCATTGCCAGGAGGATCGAGAGTATGCTCCCTAGAGAGCGGAGAGAGAGAGAGGCCAAGAGGTCTCGTGAGTCGGGCTATTTCTCTGGTGCCCGCACTTCATCAGCCGGTCGTTTTGGCAGGGGTTATTCCGGCCGACCGGTTCATTCAGCATTGCCCGCAGCCGGTAGTACTCCACGTCTTCCAGCACCTCAGGAGCCTTATTTTGCTCCCCCAGTTTCCAGTGCACCACCTGCGCGGGGTCCTTCCAGGGGTCAGACTAGTGGGGGTGAGGCCGGTCAGTCACAACCACCGCATCCTCCTAGAGCTTGCTTTGGGTGCGGGGATACTCGCCATCCGGTCAGGGAGTGCCCCAGGCGTAGGAGGGGAGCACCTCACCAGTCTTCGCAGCATCAGCCTGGCTCTCAGGGTCAGCAGGCTATCATTCCAGCTCCAGCTGCTATTCCACCTGCCCAGCCAGCCAGGGGCGGGGGTCAGGGTTCTAGAGGCCGCCCTCGAGAGGGGGGACAGGCCAGATTCTATGCTATTTCGGATCGTGTTGCGGTTGTTGCATCTGATTCTGTTTTCACAAGTATTATTCTGGTTAGTCACAAGGGGGCATTGGATTCGACGCTGGTTCCACTTTTTCATATGTGTCTTCTTACTTTGCTTCTCATCTGGGTGTGCCTCGGGATTCTTTGAGTGCCCCCATTTATGTTTCCACTCCGGTGGGTGATTCTTTGGCTGTGGACCGTGTATATCGGTCGTGTTTGGTTACCATTTGTGATTTTGAGACCAGAGCGGATCTATTGTTGCTCGGGATGGTCGATTTTGATATTATTCTAGGCATGGACTGGTTGTCGCCCCATTATGCTATTCTTGATTGTCACACCAAGACCGTGACACTGGCTATGCCAGGCATTCCATGTATTGAGTGGAGTGGTACCCTAGATCATACCCCCAACCGTGTTATTTCTTTTCTCAGAGCTCAGCGTATGGTTGAGAAGGGGTGTGCTGCTTATTTAGCTTATGTGCGGGATGTCAGTATTGACACTCCCTCTATTGATTCCGTTCCGGTGGTACGTGACTTTGCTGATGTATTTCCAGCTGATCTCCCAGGCATGCCTCCAGACAGAGATATTGATTTTGCTATTGATTTGTTGTCGGGCACTCAACCCATTTCTATTCCACCGTACCGTATGGCTCTTCCCGAGTTGAATGAGTTGAAGGATCAGTTACAGGAGTTGTTGGGTAAGGGTTTCATTCGACCCAGTGTTTCGCCTTGGGGTTCTCCTGTGTTGTTTGTGAAGAAAAAGGACGGTTCTATGCGTATGTGTATTGACTATCGTCAGCTGAACAAGGTTACAATGAAGAACCGGTATCCTTTGCCCCGTATTGATGATTTATTTGACCAGCTACAGGGCGCACATGTGTTTTCTAAGATTGATTTGCGCTCCTGGGTATCACCAGCTAAAGATTCGGGAGCCAGATATCCCGAAGACTGCCTTCAGGACCCGGTATGGTCACTATGAGTTCCTCGTGATGTCTTTTGGGTTGACTAATGCTCCAGCAGCATTTATGCATTTGATGCACAGTGTGTTCAGGCCTTATCCGGACTCGTTCGTGATTGTCTTCATTGATGATATTCTAGTATATTCTCGGAGCCGGGAAGAGCACGAGCAGCATTTGAGGATAGTGCTTCAGATTCTGAGGGAGAAGCAGCTTTATGCCAAGTTCTCTAAATGTGAATTCTGGTTGAGTTCAGTGGCATTTTTGGGCCACGTGGTGTCGAGCGATGGTATTCGAGTAGATCCGAGGAAGGTGGAGGCCGTGCAGAGTTGGCTCAGACCCTCCTCCGCTATTGAGATTCGCAGTTTCCTTGGTTTGGCGAGCTATTACCGTCGTTTCGTAGAGGGGTTCTCTTCGATTGCAGCACCTATGACCAGATTGACCCAAAAGGGTGCCCCTTTCCGGTGGACAGACGAGTGTGAGGCGAGCTTTCAGAAGCTCAAGACGGCTTTGACTTCGGCCCCTATATTGATGTTGCCTACAGGTTCGGGGTCCTATACTGTATATTGTGATGCCTCACAAGTTGGACTCGGTGCGGTATTGATGCAGGACGGTAGGGTGATTGCCTACGCGTCGAGACAGCTGAAGGTGCATGAGAAGAATTACCTGTTCATGATTTGGAGCTAGCTGCCATTGTTCACGCCTTGAAAATTTGGCGTCATTATTTATATGGGGTTCCTTGTGAGATCTACACTGATCACCGGAGCTTGCAGCACTTGCTTAAGCAGAAGGACCTGAATATGCGTCAGAGGAGATGGTTGGAACTACTGAAGGACTATGATATTACTATTCTTTATCATCCGGGCAAGGCTAATGTGGTTGCTGATGCCTTGAGTCGTCGGGCAGAGAGTTTGGGGAGTTTAGCATATCTACCAGCTTCGGAGAGGCCTATGGCGATGGATGTTCAGGCTTTGGCCAGGCAGTTTGTTAGACTAGATCTTTCGGAGCCCAGCCGGGTTCTAGCTTGTGTGGTTGCTTGGTCTTCTCTATTTGACCGCATCAGGGAGCGTCAGTTCGACGACCCTCATTTGCTTGTCCTTCAGGATAGAGTTCGGCGTGGTGATGCTCGAGATGTTACCGTTGGGGATGATGGAGTCATGAGGATGCAGGGGCGTATCTGTGTGCCCAATGTAGATGATCTTCGAGAGCTGATTCTAGCAGATGCCCATAGTTCGCGGTATTCCAACCATCCGGGCGCCGCGAAGATGTATCAGGACTTGAAACAACATTACTGGTGGAGGCGGATGAAGAGGGATATAGTTGATTATGTTTCCGGATGCCTCAACTACCAGCAGGTGAAGTATAAACATCAGCGTCCGGGTGGATTGATGCAGCAGATTGAGATTCTAGAGTGGAAATGGGAGCGCATCACCATGGACTTTGTATCTGGGCTTCCACGGACTGTTAGGAAGGTTGATTCCATTTGGGTTATTGTGGATCGGCTGACCAAGTCCGCCCATTTCATACCGGTGAGCACTACTTATTCATCGAAGCGACTGGCGGAGATCTATATCAGGGAGATAGTTCGGCTGGATGGTATTCCAGTTTCTAGCATTTTAGATAGAGGCACTCAGTTTACTTCACGGTTCTGGAGAGCCGTGCAGTAGGAGTTAGGTACTCGGGTGGAGCCGAGCACGGCATTTCACCCCCAGATGAATGGACAATCTAACCGCACTATTCAGATTTTGGAGGATATGCTTTGTGCATGCGTGGTTGAGTTTGAAGGGTCATGGGATCACTTCTTGCCACTGGCGGAGTTTGCTTATAACAACAGCTACCAGTCTAGTATTCAGATGACACCATATGAGGCCCTATATGGTAGGAGGTGCAGGTCTCTCGTGGGTTGGTTCGAGCCGGGCGAGGCCAGGCTGCTAGGTACTGATATTGTTCAGGATACAATGGACAAGGTCAAGGTGATCCAGGATAGACTTCGTGCAGCCCAGTCTAGACAGAAGAGTTATGCAGACAAGAAGGTTCGCGATGTGGCTTTTATGGTTGGTGAGCGAGTTCTGCTTCGAGTCTTACCCATGAAGGGCGTTATAAGGTTTGGGAAGAAAGGGAAGCTGAGTCCCAGATTTATTGGCCCTTTTGAGATTTTGAGGCGTATTGGGGAGGTTGCCTATGAGTTAGCCTTACCTCCTAGTTTAGCCGGAGTTCACCCCGTATTTCATGTCTCCATGCTCCGGAGATACCATGGTGACCCGTCGCATGTGTTGGATTTCACTTCTGTTCAGCTAGACAAGGATCTGTCTTATGTTGAGGAACCAGTAGCCATTCTAGACAGGCAAGTCAGAAAGCTAAGGTCAAAGAACATCGCTTCGGTAAAGGTTCGGTGGTGGAGCCAGCCGGTCGAGGAGGCGACTTTGGGAGACCGAGCAGGATATGCGCAGCCAGTACCCTCATCTTTTCACTACTCCAGGTATGTTTTCTATGCTCGTTCGAGGACGAACGAATCTTTTAAGTGTGGGAAGATGTAACGACCCGGCCGGTCGTTTTAGAAAAATTAGGCCCTAATCCCCATTTTAACCGTTCCCCTAAGTTCAATTCTGCTATTGTGGTTTGCTGGGAGAGTCGGTTCTGAAACTTGGAGTATTTTGGGACACTTAGTCCCTAAATGAGAGCTTTAAAGTTAGAAAATGGTCCATAATTGGAACAGTGTTAAGACGATCTCGGAATGGAAATTCGATGGTTCCATTAGCTCCGTTAGGTGATTTCGGGGTTGGGAGCGCGTTCGGAATGTATTTTGGAGGTCCGTAGCTCAATTAGGCTTGAAATGCCGAAGTTTGAAATTTTGGCGAATCCGATCGATAGGTGAGATTTTGATCCGGGGGTCGGAATGGAATTCCGACAATTCCTGTAGCTTCGTTATGTGATTTTGGATTTTTCTGCAAATTTTCAGGTCATTCGGACGTCGTTTGGTCGGGTTTTAGATCGAGTGTGCAATTCGGAAGTTTTTAAGAAATTTAGGCTTGAATTCGATGTGAATTATGGGTTTTGATGTTGTTAGACGTGTTTTTATGATTGGAATAAGTTCGTATCGTGTTTTGGGATATGTTGGTTGTTTTTGTTGGGGTCCCGGGGGCCTCGGGGTGAATCGGGACCATCATCCGATAATTGGAAGCAAGAAATGATCTGCTGTAAATTGCATATCACTGGGCGAAATTTTAGCCTTCGCGTTCGCGAGGGCTATGCCGCGTTCGCGTAGGCTGGGGCTGGGTGACCATCGCGTTCGCGAGGGACGGGAACGCGTTCGCGCATGAGGGAGCTGGAACGCATCGCGTTCGCGTGGAGTAAGGTCGCGATCGCGTAAGAGGAAAGGGCAGGGCATCGCGTTCGCGTAGACTGGGACGCGTTCGCGTAGAGTAAAAGTCCGGAGGCTAGGAAGATGACCTTCGCGGACGCGTGACTTCACGTCGCGTTCGCGATGAAGGACTGGAGTAAGGCATCGCGTTCGCGTGAGAGGCGTCGCGAACGCGATGATGAAAATAGGCTGGCAGTGAGCTTAATTACAGAACAGAACCAGTAGCGGGTTTCATACCCCAAAATGCCATTTTTGAGTTCTAGAGAGAGAAACTCACGGGAATTGCTGGGAATTCATCGGGGATTCGTCGGAGGTAAGTTTTGTGGCTTAATTATTTTAACATGAAATCCTTGGTTAAATTTCTGTAAATGGAAGATTAAAGGTGGGTTTGAGCCTTAGGCCTAAATTGAAGAAAAACACTGATTTGAGTGGGCAAATGGAGTCCGATTTTGGTAAATTGTATATGCCTAGACTCGTATTGAGATAAGGAACCCGAATATATAACTTTCGTGATTTTTAGATAAGCATACCGGAAGTCGGGTTTTGGCAACTTGTGGGTTTTGGTGTATTTTGAGTTAATTTGATTGGGTAATGCCCAATTGGCAGTTGTTTAATAACGGTTTTGTACCGGAGTCGAGGTAAGTGGCTTGTCTAACCTCGTGTGGGGGAATTTTCACCCCTAGGATATTATGTGATAGTTTAAATGCCTTGTACGCGAGGTGACGGGCGTGTACTTGCGCTAGTTGTTGAACACGTACTTTATTTAAAATGTTCGATGAGTGATATTCCTGTCTTTAGCTGTTAATTTGAAATTTTACCCGGTATTGGTTAGAAAAGCATGATTAGGTAGTACTTAACTGTTTAGTTGCCTAATTGCCTTATTTGAACATCTTGATAATTATTGGCACTATTGTTCGGTGAAGTTATAGTTAAGCATAATTTATTCTCTCTGCGTATTCCTTTATTGTTGTGCTGGTGGACTGCGGGTTCAATTCCTGGAGACCCAGGGCTGTTGGTTCGATTCCCAGAGACCCGGAGTGATATTGGTAGGGACTGCGGGTTCGATTCCCGAGATCCTGAGTTATTGGTAGGGACTACGGGTTCGATTCCCGAGATCCTGAGTTATTGGTAGGGACTGCGGGTTCGATTCCCGAGATCCTGAGTTATTGGTAGGGACTGCGGGTTCGATTCCCGGAGATCCTGAGTTATTGATTACTTATCGAGACATGGGCTGCGGGTTCGATTCCCGGAGACCCAGAGGTACTGTTAATAGGACTGTGGGTTCGATTCCCACAGGTCCTGGACTTGTTTTATTGAGTTGGTTATTTGTTGTTAGCTTAATTGTAGACGATTGTAGTAATCATCTTATTGTTGTTATTTCGGAAATTATTATCATTTAAACTGCTTATTATTGTTATTATCATTATATTATTGTTTCTCAGTAGGGCCCTGACCTTCCTCGTCACTACTCCATCGAGGTTAGGCTTGGCACTTACTGAGTACCGCCGTGGTGTACTCATGCTACTCTTCTACACACTTTTATTGTGCAGATCCAGGTACATCAGAGCAGGCTCGTGCTAGGTGATTTCGCAGCTTTCTGGGAGACCTCGAGGTATGATCTACTACGTCCGCGGATTCGGAGGCTTTCCTTCTATTCTAATAGCACTAGTTCACATTTTTCCTTCATTTCGTTGTTAGATATTCTTTACACATAGAGCCACAGTTGTATATTCTCTTTTAGTCTGTGTTACCGTGGGATTCCGGATCTTGGTAGTGTTTTATTCATTGTGTTGACGGATGTATGTGCCAAGCGGCACGGATTACAAATCCTTTTATGCCATCTTTCCGTTGTTTCTTATTTAAGTGTTCATAGCTTGTATATTCCGCAATGTGTTAGGCTTACCTAGTCGTGGGGACTAGGTGCCATCACGACATGTTCACGATTGGTGGACTAGGGTCGTGACATTTATTGACATTCGAACCATATATTGTATATAATAAAGAACAGATAATACACAAGTAAAATGGTGGCTAACCAGGAAGATACAAGATTCAATTACAACAAAGGAAATACGAAGGCTTGTATTGAATATACTGAATTTTACATTTACAATTGAAGTAATTAGTACTAACAAAAATATGATTGCAGACTACCTATCAAGACAAAGCTACACAAACTGAAGAAATAGATAAAACAAAAGATATGATCTCAATCCTTGAGAAATTATCCTCTCAAATGGATAATATGGGAGCAAGAATACAAAAGCTAGAAGATGCCAAAAATCTAAGTCAGCAGCATGACTCTAAAGATGCGGATATAAGTCAATCGGAAGACTATAAAATTCCAGAGCTACAAGGTGACGTTGGGAAACACCTTAAAACCAATAACATGTGTTTTGATACAGCTGCAGGAAGTTCATCTACAAAGAAAGGAGTTAGAAATACGAACATGAACAAGATATTTGACAAACCATATACACCCAAAATACCAAAAGACATATTATTCGTACCTCCACAAATGACATCATATTTAGAAAGCCTAAACCAAGAAAAGAAAGCTTACAATCATATAACCAGATCATATATAGAAATTATTCACAAAATACAGACATATCTAAACCTCAACCCAAGATCGAAAACTACCAGAGAACCAACCCAAGACTTCATAACCCAAAAACTACAAGGATATAATAGGCTAATAGCACAACCAAAAACAAATGCCAACCTAGTAAAAACATGTTATAGTTATGGACTATTAAGTACAGTATACATACGATGGAGAAGAGATATCGACTATACCAGAATTATACAAGGCATTTACAAACTTCAAAAGAGTTACAAAAGGAAACTTATTCTTTATAAAATTCTATACCGCACCAGCAGAAATATTATATGACGAAATAAAACCAGTCATACAAGTAATCAAAATAGGACTCACAAAAGATATGCTTATACTAGAGGAGATAGGACAACAACAAGAAATACCAAAATGTGAAATACCCAGCTTCTATGCAAACAAAAGGATTATTGGAATATCTACAATCATCAACGAGCTAGCACACAATTATCTAAACGGAAATGCTATTTGGAGTTATTATTCAAGAGACCAGTTATTAATATATTCAAATTCAAAAGAACAACGACAATCAGATATCGAAGAAATCCAAAAATGGATTATGTCTCTACTAAATCCAGAAAGACAACCTACAACCAGAGCATTAAGGAAAGGATTTATCTCAGAAGATTTATTAGCAAGATATTGCAGAATAATCAGTCAAAAATATCCAGACCATTTATGTTCAAAATGTCACGGAGAAGATAATGTAATTCCAGAAGTCCAGTTAGAATAATTGAAGAAGATAGTGGAAGACAACTCAAAAGACAAGAAAGTCGTAAAGAAAAAGAAGAAAGAGATATAAAGAAGAAATGATCAAAAGAAGACAAAGCGGCCGACAAGATACAAAGAAGAAGATAAAGGAGAAAGAGAAATAAAGAGAAAGAAGACAAAGCGGATAATAATGTAAAAGAAATATTTACTTTTCTTTATGTAAAGTTCTTTGTTTTTATGTAAAAATGTCAGAGTCGTAGAAGTCATAGTCGTAAAATAGTAAGAGTCAAGTTACTATTCATGAATAGTAAAGGCCAATGAATAGTAAAGGCCAATGAATAGTAAGAGTCAAATGTGAATAGTAAGAGTCAAATGTGAATAGTAAGAGTCACTTTACTTCTCTATATAAAGAAGTAAGTAGATAGAAGAAAGATATCCTCAGAATTCAAAATATCATCAGAAATAAAAATTCTCTCTTTTCATAAACTCTCTCAAATAAGCTATAAAGATTCAACAAAATATGTCGAAGGAAATACAAAGTCGGGTAAAATCATTTATGATTATGTCTAGCTAAATTCTTATATTCCTGATAATCGTCTTATAATACTATAGTTTTCATCATGTTATAGTAATGTTATAAAAAATAATTTGAGTAAGTTTGCCATGGAAGTATGCTTTAAGTAGTAACCTAGGCTAAGTCACTCCTAATGGGAAACCGGTGAGGCGAGGAGATTCCGTTTAGGGGAGTACCGCAGTTGAGGACATTGCTAGGGTAAATGATTAGAGCAAAGGGCCATGGTAGTGACCAGAAAAATTATTTTTTATATCTTATTATTATATGATGAATATGATAGTAAAATAAGAAGATTAGAAGGAATATCATAAGAATGATAGCAATACATAAAATAATGATAACATACCTACTAGATGAAATGGCAGATAAATATAAGATATTAATCTTTTATGCACTTATAAAGATAAACGAACCTGAAATTAGAAAAAATATATGGAATCAAATCCAAGAATATGAAAATCTAGTTTTAACAGAAATAATTAACCAAGAATGGAGTGAAGAACTAGAAAAACTAGAAGAAGCCTATAATAATGACGAACTAGAAAGATTATATAATTATGACTGCACAAATACATGGGACTCAGGACCCGAAACAGACTAAGATATGATAAATTACGAATATTTAAGTTATTGGACAGAAACTATGCTTGAAATAGCTAAAACCAAACAAAATATGAAAAATGACTTAGATAATTATATGCAAACTAAGAAAATCACACACATAGAATCACTAAATAAAAATATAGAAAAATTATTGTTATTAAAAACTTTAGCTAAAGAAAATTATAACTTAGCATTTAACTAGCAATGAATCAAAAATCTAATCAATTACCAACACAGTTAGTAACTAATCAACCTAAACGACCTATAACAGAGCTAATCGGAGCTATACCCGACCCCAACCCCCCCAATTTGGTGGTTTACAACACCATGTAAACAAAAAATAGGAGCAAAAAGAGTTCTAAAAAAGAAAAGAAAAACAACTGATTGGATAAAAGGAAGTGAGAAAATAACACAAAAATTAGAATATGAAAAAGAAGATGATAATAAAATAGAATTAATTATTTTTTCAATAAATACAATTAAAATAATCCAAGAAAAACTAGAACCATTGTATAGTGAAAACCCATTACAAGGTTGGGAAAAACATAAAACAAAGGTAAAAATAGAGCTAATTGATGAAAATAGTATAATAACACAAAAACCCTTAAAATATAATTTCAAAGATTTAAATAAATTCAAAATATACATTGACGAATTACTAGAACAAGGTTATATACAGGAGAGCAATAGTAAACATACAAGTCCAGCATTTATAGTAAATAAACATAGTGAACAAAAAAGAGGAAAAAGTAGAATGGTTATTGATTATAGAAACCTAAATGTAAAAACTAAGACATATAATTACCCAATACCAAATAAAATACTAAAAATAAGACAAATCCAAGGATATAACTATTTTAGTAAATTTGATTGTAAATCAGGATTTTATCACTTAAAGTTAGAAGAAGAATCCAAAAAAGTAACATCATTTACTGTACCCCAAGGATTTTATGAATGGAATGTATTACCTTTCGGATATAAAAATGCACCAGGTAGATATCAACATTTTATGGATAACTATTTCAAACAATTAGAAAATTGCATAATATATATTGATGATATATTATTATATTCAAAAACACAAGATGAGCATATAAAATTATTAGAAAAATTTATACATATTATAGAAATATCGGGAATAAGTCTAAGTAGAAAAAAGGCAGAAATAATGAAAAATCAAATAGAATTTCAAGGAATAGAAATAAATAAAAGTGGAATTAAAATGCAAACTCATATAGTACAAAAGATAATAAATTCAAATAAACAATTAGATACAAAAAAGAAACTACAATCATTTTTAGGATTAGTAAACCAAGTAAGAGAATATATGCCAAAATTAGCAGAGACTTTAAAACCATTGCAGAAAAATCTAAAAAAGGATATAGAGTATCACTTTAGTGAAGAAGATAAAAAACAAGTAAGAAAAGTTAAACAAATATGTAAAAATCTACCAAAACTATACTTCCCAGATGAAAATAAAAAATTCACATATATAGTAGAATCAGACGCAAGTGAAAAAAAGTTATGGAGGAGTATTAAAATACAGGTATGATAAAGAAAAAATAGAACATCATTGTACGTATTATTCAGAAACATTCACAAACCCAGAGATAAAATGGGAAATTAATAGAAAAGAATTATATGCAGTATATAAATGTTTATTGGCATTCGAACCATATATTGTATATAATAAGTTTATTATAAGAACAGATAATACACAAGTAAAATGGTTGCTAACCAGGAAGATACAAGATTCAGTTACAACAAAGCAAATACGAAGGCTTGTATTGAATATACTGAATTTTACATTTACAATTGAAGTAATTAGTACTAACAAAAATATGATTGCAGACTACCTGTCACGACCCCAAATCCGGTCGTGATGGTGCCCAGCACATTGCTAAGCCAGCCTGACCAATTAATATCAACCACGGAGCTAGAAGCTCTCTTTAGCCCATTTAAGCATATTAATTCACGAAATAACAACGATACATGTAACGAAAACGGGGAACCAAGTCCCATAATACATCAACTCCCATAGACCAAGGGTCAAGAGTCATGAGCCTCTACTGAACATGAATGTATAAAGGTTTACAAGATACCAGGTGCGGAAAGAAAAGTCAATACAAAATAAAGAGACAGTAAGAAGGAATATCGGGTCCTGCGGACTCTGCAACTAGCTCGAATATCCACAAATATCGCCTCGCACAGCTACTGGATCACTGCTGAGAGGTACCTGGATCTGCACACAAGGTGCGGGGAGTAAAATGAGTACTGCCAGACTCAGTGGTAATAAACAAGGGTAAGACAGCGCAGATAAGAAATCCGCAATAAAGCACTATGTAAAGCTGTAATCAAATACCCTGTCACAGAATCAATATCAATTGTACCTGTACCAACAAGTACCAGCAAAACAGTATAACAACTAGCAGATGTAGCTAAATGCAATGTAATGCATGATATGACCGCTACGGCGCGTAGCCCGATCCAATTTGGGTACCCGTGCTCACTGTAGGGGTTCAGACTCCGGAGGGGCTCCTACAGCCCAAGCACAATATCACTGCGTTGTGCAGTCCGATCCAACATATATACTGCTGCGGCGTGCAGCCCAATCCACTACCAGTCAGCTAATATGCAATTACAGCCTCGCAGGCTCAAAAGTAGTTTTTGAAAACATCTTTTATCATTTTTCAGTTGAAAACAGTAATATCAAGTTCCAGAGATTGGAAATAGCATGATAACAGAAATAGCTACGGACCGGTAGTAACTAGCATGTCTAAATGATAAGACAATGATAACGATCCTCGCGGGATCCAATAACTGGCTCACGGCCCACATGTATACTCAACCGCCCAAGAAGGGGGTTCCTCGGCTCAAGAGTGGCCAATATCTCAATATATAGTATGCAACCATCCGAGAAAGAGGTTCGACGGCTCAAGAATAGCCAATGTCATAATACAGTATCAACAAGTCGGACTAAGCCATAGTCCCCAATCACAATCGACCCCGCACTCACAAGAGAGTACGTGTCTCGCCGCTATACATCATCACAAAGTGGTATACCCACATCTATTACTCACCTCAATACGGCGCGACGACTACTCCGCAATGCCCTTGCCATGAGAATCAAGCTCCGCACGCGTAGAATCTGATCAAATACAGTAGAAATACAAGAAATTAGGCCAATGGGACGACACCCAATCACTACAACTCAATTTACATCAAAATTCCCAAAGTTGTCAAAACCCGACTTTCGGTACGCTTGTCGAAAATTTGCAAAAGTCACATATTCGGAACCCTCATCTCGATACGAGTCTAAGCATATCAATTTTACCAAATTCGAATTCCATTTGACCATTCAAAACCTTGATTTTCTAAAGTTCAAGCCTAGGGTTAAATGTTCCATGAATCACCCCAAATTCCTCCATTTTCATGATATAATTGCATAATATTATCAATACTAATCATAGTTTAAGTTCATAGTTGATTACGTGATGATTTCCCTTGAGTTTCTCTTCAAAATCGTCCAAATCGCCTCTAAAGCCGAGACCCAAATGTGTGAAATGTTTCTGAAATTTTCTAACTTCTGATACACTTAACTCACTGCGATTTTCGCTTATGCGGGCCATTTTCTGCCCCTGCGGAACCGCTTCTGCGACCAATTGGTCGCTTCTGCGAACCCAGGCCTATTTGGCCATTTCCGCTCCTGCGATACACGGACCGCTCCTGCGGGTCCGCTTCTGCGATCAAGAGTCCGCTTCTGCGGACTTGCCTATGTGATCGACTTTCCGCTTCTGCGGACTTCCCATCTCGCCTCTTGACCGCTTCTGCGGTCTCCTCTACGCTCCTGCGACGCCGCTTCAGCGGAGAAGATTTCCGCTTCTGCGAAGCCAAGTGCTTCTGCGCCCCCTCGTCCGCTCCTGCGGACTCGCTCCTGCGCCCCCATTTCCGCAGGAGCGAAAACAACAGAACCAGAGTCAAAACCTGCAATTTTCCACATTTTCTCCCGTTTAACCATCCGAAAACACCCGGAGGCCCCCGGGACCCCATCCAAACACACCAACACCTCCTAATACCTTATTCAAACTTGCTCCAATCCTCAAAACACGTCTAACAACATCAAAACCCATAATTCACATCAAATTAAATCCTAAATTCCTTAAAACATTCCGAATTACACAATCAATCAAAAATCCGACTAAACGATGCCCGAATGACCTGAAATTTTGCAGGCACATCCAAAATCACCTAACGGAGCTACGGCAACTGTCGGAATTCCATTCCAACGCCCGGATCAAAATCTCACCTGCCGTTCAGATTTCGCTAAAATTCAACCTTAGCCAATTCAAGCATATTTCTACACCGGACCTCCAAATTCAATTCCTGTTGCTCCCCTAAGTCACAAATCACCTAGCGGAACTAACCGAATCATCAGCATCCGATTCCTAGCCCTCTAACCAAATAGTCAACTTCGGGTTGACTTTCCTTATTCAAGTTTCCTTCAAAAAGGCTATATGCCTCATTTTCAATCCATTTCACTCCTAACTCACCCAATAGACTCTAACACTGATATAAAAGCATAAAACATGTAATTACAACACAACGGGGTGGTAATTCCCGTGACGTCGGGCCGGGTTGTCACATTCTCCCCTTCTTAAGCAAACGCTCGTCCTCGAGCGGGTCAAGAAACATACCTGAAGTCTCAAACAAGTGAGGATATCTGCTCCGCATCTCCCGCTGGATCTCCCAAGTGGCCTCCTCCACGGGTTGACCTCTCCACTGAACCTTAACTGATGCAATCTCCTTAGACCTCAATTTTCTCACCCGACGTCCCAAAATGGCAATAGGCTCCACATCATAGGATAGATCACCATCAAGCTGAATGGTGCTGAAATCTAATACATGAGACGGATCTCCAATGTACTTCGGAGCATAGACACATGGAATACTGGATGAACGCTGGATAAGCTGGGCGGCAAGGCCAACTCATATGCCACCTCTCCAACTCTCCTAAGTATCTCAAAAGGACCAATGTACCTGGGACTCAACTTCCCTTTCTTCCCAAACCTCATGACACCCTTCATAGGTGAAACTTTCAACAATACTCTGTCACCAACCATAAAAGACAACTCTCGAACTCTACGGTCCGCATAACTCTTCTGACGAGACCGTGCTGTACGAAGCCTCTCCTGAATCAACTTTGCTCTATCCAGAGCATCCTGGACTAACTCGGTCCCTATCAACCTATCCTCACCAGGCTCAAACCATCCCACGGGGGATCTACACCGTCTGCCATACAATGCCTCATACGGGGCCATCTGAATACTCGACTGATAACTATTGTTGTAGGCAAACTCAGCAAGTGGTAGGAACTCATCCCACGAACCACCAAAGTCAATCACACAAGCTCGCAACATATCCTTCAGAATCTAAATAGTGCGCTCAGATTGTCCGTCTGTCTGGGGGTGAAATGCTGTACTCAACTCAACCCGCGTACCCATCTCTCGCTAAAATGCTCTCCAAAACTGAGAAGTGAACTGAGTACCCCTGTCGGATATGATAGACACTGGAACTCCATGCAACCGAACAATCTCTCGAATAAAGATCGCCGCCAACCGCTCCGATGAGTAGGTAGTACTAACTGGAATGAAGTGAGCTGACTTGGTCAGCCTATCCACAATCACCCATACGGAATCAAACTTCCTCGCTATCCGAGGGAGTCCAGTAACAAAGTCTATGGTGATCCTCTCCCATTTCCACTCAGGAATAACAATGCGCTGAAATACACCACCGGGCCTCTGATGCTCGTACTTAACCTGCTGACAGTTGAGGCACCGTGCTACATGTCCGACAATGTCCATTTTCATCTTTCTCCACCAATAGTGCTGTTTCAAATCCTGATACATCTTCGCGGCTCCTGGATGGATAGAATACCGCGAGCTATGGGCCTCTTCCGGAATCAACTCACGAAGGCCATCAACATTGGGCACACATATCCGGCCCTACATCCTCAATACGCCGTCACTATCAATGGTGACATCTCTAGCATCATCATGCTGAACTCTGTCCCTAAGGACAACCAAATGTGGATCATCATACTGGCGCTCACGAATACGATCATATAGAGATGACCAAGATACAACACAAGCCAATACCCGGCTGGGCTCCGAAATATCTAACCTCACTAACCGATTGGCTAGCACCTGAACATCATAAGCAAATGGTCTCTTCTCGGCTGGAATATATGCCAAGCTCCCCATACTGACCGCCTTCCGGCTCAAAGCATCGGCCACCACATTGGCCTTCCCCGGATGATATAATATAGTAATGTCATAATCCTTAAGCAACTCAAGCCATCTCCGCTGTCTCAAATTAAGGTCTTTCTGTTTGAACAAGTGCTGGAGACTACGATGGTCGGTATACACCTCACAAGACACACCGTACAAATAGTGTCTCCTAATCTTCAATGCATGAACAATGGCGGCTAGCTCCAAATCATGAACAGGATAGTTCTTCTCATGTGGCTTCAACTGCCGAGAAGCATAAGCAATCACCTTACCTTCCCGCATCAACACACAACCTATCCCGACTCTCGAGGCATCACAATAAACGGTATATGAACATGAAGCTGATGGCAATACTAATACTAGAGCTGTGGTCAAAGCTGTCTTGAGCTTTTGAAAGCTCTCTTCGCACTAATCCGACCACACGAATGGTGCACCCTTCTGGGTCAATTTAGTCAATGAAGAAGCAATGGATGAAAATCCCCGAACAAACCGGCGATAATATCCCGCCAAACCAAGAAAACTCCTGATCTCTGTAGCTGAGGACGGTCTAGGCCAACTCTGCACTGCCTCTATCTTCTTAGGATCAACCTGAATACCATCACGAGACACCACATGTCCCAGAAATGCTACGGACTCGAGCCAAAACTCGCACTTGGAGAGTTTAGCATATAGCTTCTCCTCCCTCAATCTCTGCAACACAATACTCAAATGCTGAGCATGCTCCTCCTGACTACGGGAGTAGACTAGAATGTCATCAATTAATACAATCACAAATGAATCCAAATAGGGTCTGAAACCACTGTTCATCAGATGCATAAATGCTGCCGGGGCGTTGGTCAACCCAAAAGACATCACAAGAAACTCATAGTGACCATATCTGGTCCTGAATGCAGTCTTCATAATATCCGAGTCCCTGATCTTTAGCTGATGATAGCCTGAACGAAGATCAATCTTAGAAAACACCCTCGCACCCTGTAACTGATCAAACAAATCATCTATGCGCGGTAGAGGATACTTGTTCTTCACTGTTACCTTGTTCAATTGCCTATAGTCAATACACATCCGCATGGAACCATCTTTCTTTTTAACAAACAACACTGGTGCACCCCACATGGACACACTAGGACGTATGAAACCCTTATCCAGAAGCTCCTGAAGCTGCTCTTTCAGTTCTTTCAACTCAGCGGGTGCCATCCGATAAGGAGGAACGGATATGGGCTGAGTGCCCGGCACCAAGTCAATGCCAAAATCAATATCCCCTGTCCGGCGGCATGCCCGGCAGGTCTGAGGGGAATACATCTGGAAAGTCCCTCACAACAGGTACAAAATCAATGCTAGGAGACTCAGCTCCCACATCTCTCACAAAAGCTAAGTACGATAAACACCCTTTTTCAACCATCTTCTGAGCTTTTAAGAACGAAATGACACAGCTATGGACGAAATTAGTCGAACCCCGCCACTCAATCTGAGAAATACCAGGAATGGCCAACGTAACTGTCTTAGCATGACAGTCCAATATAGCATGGTACGGAGACAACCAGTCCATACCCAATATAATATCAAAGTCCACCATCCCCAACAATAACAAATCTGCCTGGGTCTCCAGACCCCCAATAGATATAACACGGGATCTATAGACATGATCCACAACAATCGTATCACCCACGGGGGTGGATACATGAACAAGTAAATCAAGACTACCACGAGTCGCACCCAAATGATGTGCAAAATAAGAGGACACGTAAGAATATGTGGACCCTGGATCAAATAGAACAGAGGCATCTCTGTGACAGACAGAAATGATACCTGTAATCACTGCATCGGAGGCAACCGCATCACGCCTGTCAGGAAGTGCATAGAACCGTGCCTGGCCTCCACCAGATCTCTCCTCGCCCCTGGGGCGACCACGAGAAGACTGACCTCCACCTCTACTAGGCTGAGATGGTGCTGAAGATGAGGGCTGATCCCTCTGCTGAGTCCTGTCCCTACGGAGTCGAGGGCACTGTCTCCTCGTGTGGCCAAACTCACCACACTCATAACATGCACCTGGTGCTGGAGAAGGGGACTGAAGGGAACCTCTCGCTGCAGAAGAACCCTGGGCTGATGAAGTAGGTGCTGCACCCTGAGCCGGAAGGGCACTAAATGATGACTGACCCTGCTAAAACCCATGTCGACCACGACCATAAGAACCTCCGCTCTGCTCTGGGCGGCCTGAATGAGAAGGTCTAGATGAGCGACCTCTGCTCTACTGGGAATGCCCTCTAGATGGAGCACCACTGAAACTACCAGAACCACGAGGCCTCTTGGCCTCCCGCTCCTCTCTCTCTCGACGATCCACCTCAATGGAGCGTGCCATATCAACAACCTGCTCAAATGATGATGACAAAACTCTCTCTCCGGTCATAAGAATGCGGATAGAGTAGTTGAGGCCATCAATGAACCTCTTGATCCTCTCCCTATCATTAGGGATCATCCATGTGGCATGCCTAGCCAACTGAGTGAATCTAAGCTCATACTGAGTCACAGACATGTCGCCCTGAATCAACCACTCGAACCGGCGACGTAGCTCCTCGCGACGAGACCGAGGTACATATTTCTCTAGAAAGAGAGTAGAGAACTGCCTGCCATGTGAGAGGTGCTGCTCCTGCAGGCCTACGACTCTCAAACTCTTCCCACCAATCAAATGCGGGACCAGTGAACTGAAAGGTAGTAAATGAAACTCCGCTGGACTCAAGAATACCAGCCATCCGCAACATCCTCTGACACTTGTCCAAGAAACCCTGGGCATCCTCGCCCTCAACGCCACTGAAATGGGGTGGCCGAAGTCTACCAAATCTCTCAAGACGACGCTGCTCGTCATCGGGCATAACCTGAACCATATGCTCTGGAGCTGGAGCTGGTGCAGCTGGAGGAATAACCGGTGCAACCACCTGAGCGGGGACCGCCTCTGGCGTCTGAAGTCCCTGAACAACCGGGTCAGGTGTGCGAGCTGCAGGGGTCTGCTGACCATCCCCTGACTGAGATGTCTCTACAGTAGCGGTAGCTGAAACTACCTGAGCCAAACCGGAACACACTCATAATATCTGAGCAAGAGTCTCCTGAAGACCAGGAATAGCAATAGATACAGTGTGGCCCTGAACTGGGGATGCTGGAGCATCAACCTCTGGGGGCTGCTCCTGAACTGGTACAACGGGCGGGTCAGCTGGCACTGCCTCAGCCGCGCTACCTCTACCTCTAGCACGACCGCGTCCACGGCCTCTAACAGGTGGCAATGGAGGTCGCCCACCTCGTCCTGACGCTCGCGTTCTCGCCATCTGTGAGAGAATAGAATATAGAAGTTCAGTTCTCAGATCAACAAGATCGCACGACAGAGTTCAAGAAAAGTGATGTTTTTCTAAAGGTTCGCAGCCTCCCGAGGATAAGTACAGGCGTCCCCGTACCGATCCACAAGACTCTACTAACCGGCTCAAGACTCATGAGGCCTAGTAAACCTTGGCTCTGATACCAACTTGTCACGACCCCAAATCCGGTCGTGATGGCGCCCAGCACATTGCTAAGCCAGCCTGACCAATCAATATCAACCATGGAGCTAGAAGCTCTCTTTAGCCCATTTAAGCATATTAATTCACGAAATAACAGCGATACATGTAACGAAAACGGGGAACCAAGTCCCATAATACATCAACTCCCATAGACCAAGGGTCAAGAGTCATGAGCCTCTACCGAACATGAGTGTATAAAGGTTTACAAGATACCAAGTGCGGAAAGAAAAGTCAATACAAAATCAAGAGACAGTAAGAAGGAATATCGGGTCCTGCGGACTCTGCAGCTACCTCGAATATCCACAAATGTCGCCTCGCATAGCTACTGGATCACTGCTGAGAGGTACCTGGATCCTGCACACAAGGTGCAGGGAGTAAAATGAGTACTGCCAGACTCAGTGGTAATAAACAGGGGTAAGACAACGCGGATAAGAAATCCACAATAAAGCACTATGTAAAGCTGTAATCAAATACCCTGTCACAGAATCAATATCAACTGTACCTGTACCAATAAGTACCAGCAAAATAGTATAACAGCTAGCAGATGTAGCTAAATGCAATACAATGCATGATATGACCACTACGGCGCGTAGCCCGATCCAATTTGGGTACCCGTGCTCACTGTGGGGGTTCAGACTCCGGAGGGGCTCCTACAGCCCAAGCACAATATCACTGCGGCGTGCAGTCCGATCCAACATATATACTGCTGCGGCGTGCAGCCCGATCCACTACCAGTCAGCTAATATGCAATTACAGCCTCGTAGGCTCAAAAGTAGTTTTTGAAAACATTTTTTATCATTTTTCAGTTGAAAACAGTAATATCAAGTTCCAGAGATTGGAAATAGCATGATAACAGAAATAGCTACGGACTGGTAGTAACTAGCATGTCTAAATGATAAGACAATGATAACGATCCTCGCGGGATCCAATAACCGGCTCACGGCCCACATGTATACTCAACCACCCGAGAAGGGGGTTCAACGGCTCAAGAGTAGCCAATATCACAGTATAATATGCAACCATCCGAGAAGGAGGTCCAACGGCTCAAGAGTAGCCAATATCATAATACAGTATCAACAGGTCGGACTAAGCCATAGTCCTCAAATCACAATCGACCCCGCACTCACAAGAGAGTACGTGTCTCACCGCTATACAACGTCACAAAGTGGTATACCGGGGTTTCGAACCCGCTGGTCATCACCCACATCTATTACTCACCTCAATACGGCGCGACGACTACTCCGCAATGCCCTTGCCATGAGAATCAAGCTCCGCACGCGTAGAATCTGATCAAATACAGTAGAAATATAACAAATTAGGCCAATGGGACGACATCCAATCACTACAACTCAATTTACATCAAAATTCCCAAAGTTGTCAAAACCCGACTTTCGGTACGCTTGTCGAAAAATTACAAAAGTCACATATTCGGAACCCTCATCTTGATACGAGTCTAATCATATCAATTTTACCAAATTCGGACTCCATTTGCCCATTCAAAACCTTGATTTTCTAAAGTTCAAGCCTAGGGTTAAATCTTCCATGAATCACCCCAAATTCCTCCATTTTCATGATATAATTGCATAATATTATCAATACTAATCATAGTTTAAGTCCATAGTTGATTACCCGATGATTTCCCTTGAGTTTCTCTTCAAAATCGCCCAAATCGCCTCTAAAGCCGAGACCCAAATGTGTGAAATGTTTCTGAAATTTTCTAACTTCTGATACACTTAACTCACTGCGATTTTCGGTTCTGCGGGCCATTTTCCGCCCCTGCGGAACCGCTTCTGCGACCAATTGGTCGCTTCTGCGAACCCAGGCCTATTTGGCCATTTCCGCTCCTGTGATACACGGACCGCTCCTGCGGGTCCGCTTCTGCGATCAACAGTCCGCTTCTGCGGACTCGCCTATGCGATCGACCTTCCGCTTCTGCGGACTTCCCATCTCGCCTCTTGACCGCTTCTGCGGTCTCCTCTACGCTCCTGCGACGCCGCTTCAGCGGAGAAGATTTCCGCTTCTGCGAAGCCAAGCACTCCTGCACCCCCTCGTCCGCTCCTGCGGACTCGCTCCTGCGACCCCCATTTCCGCAGGAGCGAAAACAACAGAACCAGAGTCAAAACCTGCAATTTTCCACATTTTCTCCCGTTTAACCATCCGAAAACACCCCGAGGCCCCCGTGACCCCATCCAAACACACCAACACCTCCTAATACCTTATTCAAACTTGCTCCAATCTTCAAAACACGTCTAACAACATCAAAACCCACAATTCACATCGAATTAAATCCCAAATTCCTTAAAATATTCTGAATTACACAATCAACCAAAAACCCGACTAAACGATGCCCGAATGACCTGAAATTTTGCAGGCACATCCAAAATCACCTAACGGAGCTACGACAACTGTTGGAATTCCATTCCGACCCCCGGATCAAAATCTCACCTGCCGTTCGGATTTCGCCAAAATTCAACCTTAGCCAATTCAAGCCTATTTCTACACCGGACCTTCAAATTCAATTCCGATTGCTCCCCTAAGTCACAAATCACCTCCTGGAACTAACCGAATCATCAACATCCGATTCCGAGCCCTCTAACCAAATAGTCAATTCCAGGTTGACTTTCCTTATTCAAGTTTCCTTCAAAAAGGCTATATGCCTCATTTTCAATCCATTTCACTCCTAACTCACCCAATAGACTCTAACACTGATATAGAAGCATAAAACATGTAATTACAACACAACGGAGTGGTAATTCCCGTGACGACGGGCCGGGTCGTCACACTACCTATCAAGACAAAGCTACACAAACTGAAGAAATAGATACAACAAAAGATATGATCTCAATCCTTGAGAAATTATCCTCTCAAATGGATAATATGGGAACGAGAATACAAAAGCTAGAAGATGCCAAAAATCTAAGTCAGCAGCATGACTCTAAAGATGCGGATATAAGTCAATCGGAAGACTATAAAATTCCAGAACTACAAGGTGGCGTTGGGAAACACCTTAAAACCCATAACATGTGTTTTGATACAGCTGCAGGAAGTTCATCTACAAAGAAAGGAGTTAGAAATACGAACATGAACAAGATATTTGACAAACCATATACACCCAAAATACCAAAAGACCCATTATTCGTACCTCCACAAATGACATCATATTTAGAAAGCCTAAACCAAGAAAAGAAAGCTTACAATCATATAACCGGATCATATATAGAAAATATTCACAAAATACAGACATATCTAAACCTCAACCCAAGATCGAAAACTACCAGAGAACCAACCCAAGACTTCATAACCCAAAAACTACAAGGATATAATAGGCTAATAGCACAACCAAAAACAAAAGCCAACCTAGTAAAAACATGTTATAGTTATGGACTATTAAGTACAATATACACATACGATGGAGAAGAGATATCGACTATACCAGAATTATACAAGGCATTTACAAACTTCAAAAGAGTTACAAAAGGAAACTTATTCTTTATAAAATTCTATACCGCACCAGCAGAAATATTATATGACGAAATAAAACCAGTCATACAAGTAATCAAAATAGGACTCATAAAAGATATGCTTATACCAGAGGAGATAGGACAACAACAAGAAATACCAAAATGTGAAATACCCAGCTTCTATGCAAACAAAAGGATTATTGGAATATCTACAATCATCAATGAGCTAGCTGTGACGACCCAAAGGGTCATCACTTGTTTTATTAATCATTTCGAGCTTTTGAGGTCTTGAAAACCTCATTTATAGTTGCCTCGATTTGCGTGCACAGTCCGGGCACAAAGCTGGAAAATTTTTATGTTGAAATATGTGAAAAAGTTGAAGAATTTTGATATTAATATTGATATGGTTGACTTTGGTCAACAATTTTGGTAAACGGACCCGGATCCGTGATTTGACGGTCTCAGAAAATCCGTAGAAAAATATGGAACTTGGGCGTATGCCCGGAATTGACATCTGAGGTCTAGAACCCCGGTAAAAGAATTTTTCTGTTAAATTGTTTTCTGAAAACGTTTAAGGAAAATGAAACTGAATTTTGATTAAAAAGTACTGTTATCGGGCTCGTATTTTGGTTCCGACGCCCGGTACAGGTCATATATGTTGGTTAAGCGCTTCCTGTAAAGTTTGGTTGAAAACGGACGTCGTTTGACGTGTTTCGGCCTTAAATTGGATGTTTTGGAAATTATGAAATTTGAAAGAATTCTTGAGTTTTAAAGCTCAATTCATTGATTTTGATGTTATTTCGGCGATTTGATCGCTCAAACAAGTTCGTATGATGTTATTGAGTTAGTGTACATATTTGATTTGGAGCCTCACGCGCTCGAGTGAGTTTCGGATAGGCATCGGGGTGATTTTGGACTTGGAAAAACTGCAGAAAATCTGCAGCAGATATTCCTTCTTCGCGTTCGCGTCCACCTGGTCGCGTTCGCGAAGGCTTCTCTTTCCCCTTCTACGCGTTCGCGTCCATATGATCGCGTTCGCGTACAACAACATGGACCCAGCCTTTTTCCTCTACGCGTTCGTGTGAAGGCTCCCGCGTTCGCGGAGCCTGGCCTGCCTCTTCTTTGCGTTCGCGTAAGGCACCATGCGTTCGCGTAGGCCAAATGGTAAGCCCCCAGATTTTCTTCTACGCGTTCGCGACTGTGTCCACGCGAACGCGATGCCCATTTCTGTCCAACCCTTCGCGAACGCGACACAGTGCACGCGAACGCGAAGGGTAAATTTCCGCCCAGTGAAATTAATACCCAAAACAGAACACTTACGGGATTTTATCCCATTTTCACAAAATCCTTTCTTCTCCACAGCTCTTAGGCGATCTTTGGGGCATTTCTTCATCAAAGTTCATTGGGTAAGTATTGTTTAACGCATCTTCTTCATTTTTCATTAACATCAATCAAATTCTTAGGCTTAAACATGTGTAAATTGGTTGAAAAATTAGAGAAATGGGTATAGTTAGGGCTTTCAAAGAATTTGCGATCTAGACCTCGTTTTGGAGTTGAACTTAAGAACAAATTGTATATTTGAACTCATGGAGGATTGGGTGAACTTATTTTGGTTCGAAACTTGAGTTTCGATTATGTGGGCCCGGGGTCAATTTTTACTATTCCGAGTAGAATGTTGTAAGAATCATATTTAGCAATATGAACTAGTTTGTTAAGTAGAATTGATGATATTAAATCAATTGTGTATAGATACGATTGGATTGGAGTCAAATTCGAAAGGAAAAGGCATTGCAACGGATTGAATCATTCGTAAACTTTCGAGGTAAGTGTTTGTTCTATCCTAGCTTGAAGGAATAGGAATTTAGTTATGAATAAATTGTTGATTAAGAGTTATTGGTGTTATAACGGTAATGGAGATAAATTGTTGAAATTATTATCAATTATTGGTTTAAAACTGGTAATTATAAATATTGTTGATGTAGAGATTATTGGCTAAATGTCGGTAATATATATATTTATGAATTGGGATCATGTGGCGCGCCGACCACTTATATATTTATGAATTGGGATCGTGTGGCGCGCCGACCACTTATATAATAAGAAATGGGATCGTGTGGCATGCCGACCACAAAGTGATTTAAATCTTGGCATTGGCCATAGTTGCCGGTAGCCTATTGATATATTTGGGAGCGGGTGGTACGCCTACCACAAGATGTAGTTACTGTGATAGTTGGGAGCGGGTGGTACGCCTACCACGAGATATGAAATGAGAGAGGAATTGAGACATGAAAGTAAGATTTATTCTGTTAATTGGATTATTCTGGATATCACGAGTTATTGACTGTTATTTCAGAGCAAAGTCTTTCCTTATAAATGTATTGTATATATATATATTGCAACTGTACAGGTTTATGTGGGTGACTGGCCTTAGCCTCGTCACTAGTTCGCTGGGATAGGCCAGGCACTTACCAGCACATGGGGTCGGTTGTGCTGATACTACACTCTGCGCTCTTTTTGCGCAGATACAGGTTACGGACAGCAGCAGCGACAGTAGCGATTGTGGATATTCCGACTACGGAGACTACGAGGTAGCCTTGCAGGCGTCCGCAAGACCCGTTGTCTTTTCTATCTATGCTTTTCATTCTATTATCTCATGTAACGGAGATAAACAGCTTGTAATTTTCTTTCAGACAATTATGTGTATTATTCTTAGAAGTTCGTGAGTATTGTGATACCAGTCTTGGGTAGTGTATCATGTTTGAGTTTTCTTTATCATATTTGACTAAGCCTTCCGCTAAGTTTGATTATTCCGCTGTAATTTATATGTTTTTAATTTTAATGTCTTAATAAGAATTCGGTAATTAATGGAGGAGTAATTAATATTTGGCTTGCCTAGCTTCCATTAGTAGGCGCCATCATGACCCCGATGGTGGGAAATCCGGGTCGTGACAAGTTGGTATCAAAGCTCTAGGTTGCACAGGTCTCACAACTCACGAACAACCTTAGTAGAGTTTGAAGGATCGGTACGGAGATGTCTGTATTTATCCTCCAGAGGCTACAGAGTTAGGAAAATATTCCCTTTATTCTTTCCGGTCGTGCGACTTGATCTTTTAAATGTTAATTTAACTTCTACTCTGTTCTTCCGCAGATGGTAAGGACATGTGCATCTTCATCTACTGACCAGCAGCACGAGGTCCCAGCAGTGGCAGCTCCCGCTAGGGGTAGAGGCCGAGGTCGAGGTCGTCCTAGAGGACAAGGTAGGGGCAGAGCTCAGCCCCGAGCAGCGGCCCAAGTGACAGAACCTCAGACTCATGTCGAGGAGGAGGTTCCAGCCCCAGCAGCTCCAGTAGGCCCAGCTCAGGTCCCAGGAGGAGTTTTGTTTTCACCGGATCTTCAGGATGCTTTGGTCCGGATAGTAGGTTTTATGGATCATATCACCAGAGCAGGTTTATTACCAGTAGCACCAGCCACTTCTCAGGCTGGAGGAGGTAATCAGACTCCTACTACGCGCACTCCGGAGCCAGTGATTGCCTAGGCTCAAGTTCCTGTGATTCAGCCAGTTGAGGCAGCTCACCCTATTATTGCGACTTCGTCTAATGATGGTGAAGCCATGTCTGCTGACGCGTTATGGAGATTGGACAGGTTTACCAAACTGTTCACTACCACATTCAGTGGCACTCCTTCAGAGGATCCACAGTATTTCCTATACAGCTGCCACGAAGTTCTCCGTACTATGGGTATTGTGGAGACTAATGGTGTGGACTTTACTACTTTTCAATTATCTGGTTCCGCCAAGACTTGGTGGAGAGATTATTGTCTATCCAGGCCAGCAGGATCGTCATCATTGACTTGGGAGCAATTTGCAGAATTATTCTTGGAGAAGTTCCTTCCAGCAACTCAGCGGGAGGTTATGCGCAGACAATTTGAGCGTCTTCATCAGGGTTCTATGTCTGTCACACAGTACGAGACTAGGTTTGTGGACCTGGCTCGTCATGCTATTATCATACTTCCCACGGATCGGGAGAGGGTGAGGAGGTTTATTGATGGCTTGAATCAGCCAATTCGGCTACAGATGGCTATGGGGGCAGGAACTGAAATCACTTTTCAGGAGGCGGCTAATACAGCCCGCCGGATCGAGATGGCTCTGTCACGGGGAGCGAGACATGGATCGGATAAGAGATCTCATAATTCGGGTAGATTCAGTGGTACCTCGTCTGGAGATAGAGATTTTTATGATAGAGGCCATCCTCCTAGGCCTTATCAGTCAGCTCTTCAGGTTTCTAATGATGCTTCAGATGATCGTAATTCTCAGCCACGCTACTCTGATCAGCAGCCTATCAGTGCACCACCACTTCGCTATTTTCAGCAGCTGAGGGCTTGTTTACGTGCGGTGATCTTAGGCACATTGCAAAGTATTGCCCTCGAGCTTCTGACAGATCTCACCAGCAGGGTTCTCGTGCCATGATTCAGGCCCCAGTTCCCTCACAGCCTGCCCAGCCGGCTAGAGGCGGAGGTAGAGGACATAGAGGTGGAGGTAGAGGTCATAGAGGTGGAGCTCAGACCGATAGAGGTAGAGACCAGCCAGCAGCTAATCGTCCTAGAGATACTGCTTAGAGTGGTGGGGCACAGCCCCGATGTTATGCACTTCCCGCCAGACCAGAGGCTGAGTCTTCTGATGTCGTCATTACAGGTATTATTTTGGTTTGTGATAGAAAGGCATCAGCATTATTTGACCCCGGGTCTACATATTCGTACGTGTCTTCCTATTTTGCACCATACTTGGTTCAGCCCAGTGATCCACTGAGTGTTCCCGTTCATGTGTCTACACCAGTAGGCGATTCTATTGTGGTTGATCGAGTTCATCGGTCATGTATTATAGTAATTGAGGGTCTCGAGACCCGTGCTGATTTATTACTCCTAAATATGGTGGACTTTGATATTATACTAGGCATGGATTGGCTATCTCCATATCATGCTATTTTAGATTGCCATGCCAAGACTGTGACTTTAGCTCTGCCGAATTCGCCTCGTATAGAGTGGAAAGGAATTTCAGGTCATACTAGCCGTAATGTTATTTCTTATGTTAAGGCTCAGCGTATGGTTGGAAAGGGATGCTTGGCTTATTTGGCCTATGTCCGTGATTCTATTGCTGAGGTTCCTTCTATTGACTCTGTGCCCGTGGTTCACGAATTTCCTGAAGTATTTCCTTCAGACTTGCCAGGTATGCCGCCCGATAGGGACATTGATTTTTGCATTGACTTGGCTCCAGGCACTCAGCCCATTTGCATTCCCCCATATCGTATGGCTCCGCCAGAGTTAAAAGAATTGAAGGAACAGTTGCAGGATTTACTTGAAAAGGGTTTCATTAGACCCAGTGTTTCGCCGTGGGGTGCACCAATATTATTTGTAAAGAAGAAAGATGGTTCGATGAGAATGTGCATTGACTATCGACAGTTAAACAAGGTGACTATCAAAAATAAATATCCACTTCTGCGAATTGATGATTTATTTGACCAGCTTCAGGGTGCCAAGGTATTTTCAAAGATAGATTTGAGATCCGGCTATCATCAGCTGAAGATTAGGGCATCTGATGTCCCTAAGACAGCGTTCCGCACTCGGTATGGACATTATGAATTTCTGGTCATGTCTTTTGGGTTGACAAATGCTCCAGCAGCTTTTATGGAATTAATGAATCGGGTGTTCCGGCCTTATTTAGACTTGTTTGTAATAGTCTTCATTGATGACATATTAATATACTCCCGTAGTCAGGAGGAGCATGCGCAACATCTCAGAGTGGCCTTGCACACTCTGAGAGATAGCTAGGTATATGCAAAATTTTCAAATTGTGAATTTTGGCTAAGTTCAGTTGCATTCCTGGGTCATATTGTGATGGCAGCAGGTATTCAGGTTGATCCGAAGAAAATTGAGGCAATCAAGAACTAGCCTAGACCGACATCAGCCACAGATATTCGGAGTTTCTTGGGGTTAGCGGGTTATTATCGCTGATTCGTAGAAGGATTTTCGTCTATTGCAACCCCACTGACCAGATTGACCCAGAAGGGTGTTCAATTTGAATGGTCCAATGATTGTGAGGCGAGCTTTCAAAAGCTCAAGACAACCTTGACCACATCACCGGTATTGGTTTTACCCACAGGTACGGGACCTTATACTGTTTATTGTGATGCTTCCCGTATTGGGCTTGGTGCAGTGTTAATGCAGGATGGCAAGGTTATTGCCTATGCTTCGAGGCAGTTGAAGATTCATGAGAAGAACTATCCAGTGCATGATCTAGAATTGGCGGCGATTATTCACGCATTGAAGATCCGGAGGCATTATTTGTATGGTGTAGCATGTGAAGTATACACCGATCATAAGAGTCTTCAGTATTTGTTTAAGCAGAAAGAGTTGAATATGAGGCAGATAAGGTGGATAGAGTTGCTAAAAGACTATGATGTTACTATTTTATATCACCCAGGTAAGGCTAATGTGGTGGCCGATGCATTGAGTAGAAAGTCTGCCAGCATGGGTAGTCTTGCATATATTCCGGTCAGTCAGAGATCATTAGCTCTAGATGTCCAGGCCTTAGCCAACCGGTTCGTGAGATTAGACATTTCTGAGCCTAGCAGGGTGTTAGCCTGCACGGTCGCTTGTTCTTCTTTATTAGAGCGTATCCGTGAGAGGCAATTTGATAATCCTCATTTGCGTGAGTTGAGAGATACAGTACAACGGGGAGGTGCCACAGAGGTAAATCTAGATGATGATGGGGTATTGAAATTGCAGGGTCGAGTTTGTGTGCCCAATGTCGAAGGGATTCGAGAGTTAATCTTAGCGGAGGCCCACAGTTCGCGGTATTCTATTCACCCAGGCGCCGCGAAGATGTACCAGGACTTACGACAGCACTATTGGTGGCGCAGAATGAAGAAAGATATCGTTGCATATGTCGCTCGGTGTCTAAATTGTCGGCAGGTGAAATATGAGCACCAGAGACTTGGTGGTGTATTCCAGAGGATTGATATTCCCGAGTGGAAATGGGAGCGGATCACTATGGACTTTGTTACTGGACTTCCTTTAACTCGGAGGAAATTTGATGCTATTTGGGTCATTGTTGATAGGTTGACCAAGTCAGCACACTTTATTCCAGTATCTGTCTCCTACTCGTTGGAGAGGTTAGCGAAGGTTTACATTAGGGAGATTGTTCGTCTCCATGGGGTGCTAGTATCCATTATCTCTGATCAAGGTACGCAGTTTACCTCGCGGTTCTGGAGAGCGGTCCAGCAGGAGTTAGGCACCCAGGTTCAGTTGAGTACATCATTTCATCCTCAGACGGATGGCCAGTCCGAGAGGACTATTCAGATTCTTGAGGACATGCTTCGAGCCTGTGTTATTGATTTCGGAGGCTCGTGGGACCAGTTTCTGCCATTAGCAGAGTTCGCCTACAATAACAGTTACCAGTCTAGCATCCAGATGGCTCCGTATGAGGCGTTGTATGGTAGGCGATGTCGATCACCGGTTGGATGGTTTGAACCGGGAGAGGCTCGGTTGTTGGGTACAGACTTAGTTCAGGAGGCCTTGGATAAGGTCAAGACTATTCAGGAGAGATTGCGTTCAGCTCAGTCCAGGCAGAAGACTTATGCGGATCGCAAGGTTCGAGATGTAGATATCATGGTTGGTGAACGAGTATTGCTCCGAGTGTCGCCTATGAAGGGCGTGATGAGGTTCGGGAAGAAGGGCAAGCTCAGCCCTAGGTATATTGGTCCATTTGAGATTCTAGACAGAGTGGGAGGGGTGGCTTACGGATTAGCTTTGCCGCCTAGCTTATCAGCCGTGCATCCAGTTTTTCATGTATCTATGCTTCGGAGATACCACGGCGATCCCACGCACGTGTTAGATTTTAGCACTGTCCAATTGGACAAAGATCTATCCTATAAGGAGGAGCCGGTAGCTATTCCAGATCGGCAGGTTCGATAGTTGAGGTCGAAGAATTTTCCTTCTGTGCGAGTTTAGTGGAGGGGACAGCTTCCTGAGGCATCGACCTAGGAGTCCGAATCTGACATGCCGAGCCAATATCCTCATTTATTCCATGACTCGAGTACTTCTTTCTTTTGTCCGTTCGAGGACGAACGGTTGTTTTAGAGGTGGAGATTGTGACGACCCAAAGGGTCATCACTTGTTTTATTAATCATTTCGAGATTTTGAGGTCTTGAAAACCTCATTTATAGTTGCCTCGATTTGCGTGCACAGTCCGGGCACAAAGCTGGAAAATTTTTATGTTGAAATATGTGAAATATGTGAAAAAGTTGAAGAATTTTGATATTAATATTGATATGGTTGACTTTGGTCAATATTTTTGGTAAACGGACCCGGATCCGTGATTTGACGGTCTCAAAAAATCCGTAGAAAAATATGTAGCTAGGGTTTATGCCCGAAATTGAAATCCGAGGTCTAGAACCCCGGTAAAAGAATTTTTCTGTTAAATTATTTTCTGAAAATGTTTAAGGAAAATGAAACTGAATTTTGATTAAAAAGTACTATTATCGGGCTCGTATTTTGGTTCCGACGCCCGGTACAGGTCATATATGTTGGTTAAGCGCTTCCTGTAAAGTTTGGTTGAAAACGGACGTCGTTTGACGTGTTTCGGCCTTAAATTGGATGTTTTGGAAATTATGAAATTTGAAAGAATTCTTGAGTTTTAAGGCTCAATTCATTGATTTTGATGTTATTTCGGCGATTTGATCGCTCGAGCAAGTTCGTATGATGTTATTGAGTTAGTGTACATATTTGGTTTGGAGCCTCGAGTGCTCGGGTGAGTTTCGGATAGGCATCGGGGTGGTTTTTGGACTTGGAAAAACTGCAGAAAATCTGCAGCAGATATTCCTTCTTCGCGTTCGCGTCCACCTGGTCGCGTTCGCGAAGGCTTCTCTTTCCCCTTCTACGCGTTCGCGTCTATATGATCGCGTTCACGTACAACAACATGGACCCCAGCCTTTTTCCTCTACGCGTTCGCGTGAAGGCTCCCGCGTTCGCGGAGCCTGGCCTGCCTCTTCTACGCGTTCGCGTAGGGCACCACGCGTTCACGTAGGCCAAATTGTAAGCCCCTAGATTTTCTTTTACGCATTCGCGACTGTGTCCATGCGAACGCGATGCCCATTTCTGTCCAACCCTTCGCGAACGCGACACAGTGCACGCGAACGCGAAGGGTAAATTTCCGCCCAGTGAAATTAATACCCAAAACAGAACACTTACGGGATTTTATCCCATTTTCACAAAATCCTTTCTTCTCCACAGCTCTTAGGCGATCTTTGGGGCATTTCTTCATCAAAGTTCATTGGGTAAGTATTGTTTAACTCGTCTTCTTCATTTTTCATCAACATCAATCAAATTCTTAGGCTTAAACATGTGTAAATTGGTTGAAAAATTAGAGAAATGGGTATAGTTAGGGCTTTCAAAGAATTTGCGATCTAGACCTCGTTTTGAAGTCGAACTTAAGAACAAATTGTATATTTGAACTCACGGAGGATTGGGTGAACTTATTTTGGTTCGAAACATGAGTTTCGATTATGTGGGCCCGGGGTCGATTTTTACTATTCCGGGCAGAATGTTGTAAAAATCATATTTAGCAATATGAACTAGTTTGTTAAGTAGAATTGATGATATTAAATCAATTGTGTATAGATACGATTGGATTGGAGTCAAATTCGAAAGGAAAAGGCGTTGCTACGGATTGAATCGTTCGTAAACTTTCGAGGTAAGTGTTTGTTCTATCCTAGCTTGAAGGAATAGGAATTTAGTTATGAATAAATTGTTGATTAAGAGTTATTGGTGTTATACCGGTACTGGAGATAAATTGTTGAAATTATTATCAATTATTGGTTTAAAACCGGTAATTATAAATATTGTTGATGTAGAGATTATTGGCTAAATGCCGGTAATATATATATTCATGAATTGGGATCGTGTGGCGCGCTGACCACTTACATATTTATGAATTGGGATCGTGTGGCGCGCCGACCACTTATATAATAAGAAATGGGATCGTGTGGCACGCCGACCACAAAGTGATTTAAATCTTGGCATTGGCCATAGTTGCCGGTAGCCTATTGATATATTTGGGAGCGGGTGGTACGCCTACCACAAGATGTAGTTACTGTGATAGTTGGGAGCGGGTGGTACGCCTACCACGAGATATGAAATGAGAGAGGAATTGAGACATGAAAGTAAGATTTATTCTGTTGATTAGATTATTCCGGATATCACGAGTTATTGACTGTTATTTCAGAGCAGAGTCTTTCCTTATAAATGTATTGTATATATATATATATTGCAACTGTACAGGTTTATGTGGGTGACTGGCCTTAGCCTCGTCACTAGTTCGCTGGGATAGGCCAGGCACTTACCAGCACATGGGGTCGTGTGACGACCCGACCCGTCGTCTCAGGTGTAACCGCCCCGTGTTTCCCACATTGTGTTGCCTTATGTTTCATTATACGTTTTGGGTGCGTTAGAATTAAATTGGAGTAATTTTGTTAAGAAATGAGAAACTTAGTCTCTTTTAAGAAGACTTAAGTTGGAAAAGTCAACCGGATGTTGACTTATGAGTTAGAGTACCCGAAATCGAATTTTGATGATTCGGTTAGCTCCGTATGATGAAATGTGACTTAGGAGCGCAATCAAAAGTAATTTTGGAGGTCCGGTGAAGAAGTTAGCATATTTTGGCGAAGTTAGTATTTTGACGAATTCCGGTTGATAGGTGATATTTTGATCCGGGAGTCGAAATGGAATTCTGAGAGTTGTAGTAGCTTCGTTAGGTGATTTTGGACTTGTCCGCAAAATTTCAGGTCATTCGGACGTCATTTGGTTGGGTTTCGGATTGAATGTGAATTTTGAAAGTTAAAGTTAAACATAAGCTTGAATTTGTTGAAAACGGACGATTTTGATGCTAAATATAGAGTTTTGATGATTGGAACAAGTTTGAATAAGGTTATAGGACGTGTTGGTACTTTTGATTGAGGTCCCGGGGACCTCGGGTGAGTTTCGGGGTGGTTTCAGACCATTTCTAAGCCATTTTAAACTGCTGGTTTTTGGCTACATCAGTGCTCTATGCGATCGCGGGGATTTGGTCGCGATCGCGGTGAGTAAAATCTGAGAAACCCTTAATGAATCGCGATCGCATAAAGCTCTTTGCGATCGCGAAGAAGAAATTTCTGTCGCGCAGGTCCTATTTCGGAAGCTCATATATTTTTATCTATAAGGAATTTTGAGGTGATTCAAAACTAAAGTTGTAGCTCATCTTGTCTAGTTTTCATAAAGATAAATAAATAGTGATTTGGATGTCTGTAAAACGAGTTATGGATGTTACACTAGAGGCTCTCCGAGGAGGATCTTCAATACAAATGCATGCATTGGGAAGCATATATCTCCAAATTTATAAGGATTCAGGAAATGAGCAACAAATTCAAGTCCTAGACCTATGTGTCTAGTTTCCATAATATCAAACCATTTGTCATTTGGAGTTGTGTGCAAAACGTTATGACCATTATACTGAAGCCTGTCCGGAAGAACCGGAATTTATGCACCGCGATCGCGAAGCCTTTCCCGCGATTGCGAAGGGTAATTTTTGGGCCAGAAAATTGTTATCCGCGATCGTGAAGCATTTCCCATGATCGCGATGAACAAAATGCCTGGGCAGAATGTTTTAAAACATTCCAGTCGCGAAAATAACCCACTTTTCCACCATTTTTGGTCACTCTTGAGAGCTTTTGGACGGGAAATGAAGGGGTTTCGACTGGGAATCGTTGGAGGTAAGTTTTATGAGTTAATTACATGTTTTTATTCAAGAATAATCCATGGAATTCATGAATTTATGGCTAAAAATCAAGAAAATAGGGCTTTGAGTAAAAAAAAATCTTAAATTTATGATTTGAAGGGCCATTTGTGGTCTGAATTGAGAGTTCTTGGTATGTACGGACTCGTGGCGAGACGAGGATTCCAGAAATATGAATTTCGTAATTTTTTGGAATGTGGGCCCGGGGCTCGGGTTTTGCCAATTTCGTGATTTTTGGTATTTTTCGAGTTCTTCCGATTGGGTTATGTTCCATTAGCCTATTATGATATATTTGTACTAATTTTGGCTAGTTTCGATGCGCGTGGAGGCCGGTTTGAGGAGCAAAGACGCCGCGGGCATGAGTTTTCGCCGGTTCGAGGTGGGTAATACTTGTAAATGATGTCCTAAGGGTTAGTAAATCCCGGACTTGCACATCTTAGTGTTGTGTTGAGGTGACTTGCACGCCGGATAATGGGCATAGGAAAGAGCACCATTGGGGATTTTGACTTGGTCCGTCCCGCGTAATAAATAATAATACCTAATTGTTTGAAATGAAATTGACGCCTCAATAAAGATATTAATTATCATGAATTGGACTAATTATCATGCTTGGGCTTCACGCCGATTATTTGAATCCTTCAGGGATTGGTATCATTGTCTTGACAACACTATGCATATTTTTATCTCAATTTAAAGTTTCAAATGGTATTTTGCTACTCAGCATTTTTTTATAAAATTATGAAAAACTTGAACATGGTCTTAATGGCATTTCTAGCTGTGAGCTAATATGATATTGTTGCCCGAAGAGCTTTCTTGATTATTTGTTAGACTGATTGGGGCCGAGGGCCATATGTTAGGGCATGACAATTTATGTGAGCATATGCATACACATGCATGGATCGGACTGCACGCCGCAGTGGTATATGGATCGGGCTGCGCGCCACAGCAGGTGTGATATGATATTGCGCTTGGGCTGTAGGAGCCCCTCCGGAGTCTGAACCCCCACAGTGAGCGCGAGCGCCTTTGCATGGATCGGGCTATACGCCACGGCGTCATATGCATTGCATGGCATACATACATTGGTTTAACGTGCACTATGTGGCATAACATTTAGCACTCATACATTACTGGAACACATGCATTATTTGCCTTATTGACCGGATCTCCTGGTGGTATTTGTTAAGGAGTGTTGAGCCCGAGGGGCTGATTTGAGTGCAGGCCTGCGCTGCTTGAGTTTGTACCCAGGTATTGGTATGTTATCATGAAAGAAAGAAGCTAAAAATGAGATTTCTAAATAATTTACTCGCATATGCTGAAAGGGGATAAAATGATAGTATGTTGAAGTTTAAAGGTAGTTCTGTATTGTGTAGCATGAGATAGTGCTTTGCGTGGTTTCCTTTCCTTCAGCATTATTTACTTTTATTACCGCTGAGTTGGAAGTACTCACACCCGACTCCCTGCACCTTGTGTGCAGATCCAGGTACATCACAGTAGAGTTGATTCTATGGCTGCTCGGGAGTGCATTTGGACAGTCGAGGTAGCTGCCAGCGTCCGCAGGACCTGACTCTCCAGTTTATCCTTATTTTGTTCTGTCTATGCCACACTTGTGCGCAGTTGTATACACCATCACAGTTTATAAATTCTGGTAGAGGCTCATGACTTATGACTCCTAATTCGGTGGGAGGTTTATACTGGTTTTGGGATATCTATCCCCGATGTACTAGACGTCATTTCATTATATTATTGTTGTTTATGCCTACAAAGGGTAAAGTGAGAGCTGATAGCTCTGTGTTATGAATGGTTGGTCGGGCTAGCCTAGCAATATGTTGGGCGCCATCACGACCGGGTTTTGGGGTCGTGACAAGTTGGTATCAGAGCCTAGGTTACTAGGCCTCATGAGTCATGAGCCGGTAAGTAGAGTCTCGCGGATCGGTACAGAGACGTCTGTATTTATCCTCGAGAGGCTGCAGAACCTTTAGGAAACACTTTACTTTCTTGGAATTCTTATCGTGCATACTTGATTCAGCTTGAGATGTAATTCTTGAAATTCCTTCCACACGTTTGTATGCGCACTCGAGCGCTTAGTAATAAATTTGCCTTGATGGCTTGTGAATCCCCGATCGAAGGCGAGATATAATCTCCGTGATTTCATGATTGGCCAGTCTGAAGGACTTGAGGTCGAATCTTCGCCTATGGCTTGAGCACCATGGTGCTGATTTTGCGAGCTGGTATTATGAACTTATATGTTCAATATTGTCCCTAATTGTGGGAATGTCGGCTAGATAGCCAAGTGATGTGTATCATGGTGGAAGGTGTGCTGAGATACTAAATTGAGGCGAAGCAGGTGGGTTATCTCTTGCGGAGTGCCCTTAGGTGAGCTGATTCTTAAGTGTAATTGAAAGGTATTTGATATGTGTTATGATTCGAGCAGGTGCAACGCATGTCAGTATATCAATTTTGATAATATAATTCGTGTAGTATTGAGATTAATGTTGTTGATATACATTGTGATGTCTTGTCGAGTTGTGGACGTGTTGTTAGGATGGTTTTGGTGATTCTCTAGCAGGTGGATAGGCCCAATTACAAAGGAAACTCTGCTGAAATTTTTGAAAAAAATTGGGACTTAGTAAAAATTTTGTCGCCTAAAGGGTGGGCTTAACTATAGTGTGAATGAATGCAAGAATTAGGGAAGAGTTAGAATTTTTGATGATTCGTGTCTCCGCAAGCTAGTGAAAGAGTGAGTTTAATCTCACCATGATATTACGACAATAATAAAGTATGTGTGTTCTCATAAATATGGCTTCGAGCTAAGTTGGGGAGGTTTCCATTGATTAGTTGATTGCGCAGTTGTATGCTACGTTGGTTATGTCTTAAAGTACACTGACGAACCAGTTCTGGTTGCAAAAATTGAGCCGAGAATAGCACGAGTGAAGCAAGATTTTGGCAAAAGTTATACGGTGCTTTCGTAGATGTGAGAAAATAATAGTATGTCTTGAGCTATTGTTTGTAAGGAATGCTCAGTGAATTGAGGAGAAGGATGTTTGTTGGTATTTGAATGAGATCATATCCTGTGGTGTCAGGGTGCTAATAAGGCACGAGTGGTTTTGTTCGTTAAGTCTGGTAATTTGCAGTTTCGATAAGAGTGGATGACTCTTGGGAATGTTATAATGTGTTCTAAGATGGTGTATGTGACTAAAGATAGTGTCTTCATTAGAAAAGATCAAGACTTGTGGTATATTGTGATAACTACGAGACTCTAAGTATCAGTATCAGGAAAGTAGTAGTAACGAATTCAGATTCGCAAGAAGTGCTTCAAAACAAAGTATTATGGAAGGTGATATTTCTGGGAGACATTGGAGAAAGTATTCAGTGGTCTATGAGTATTAAAGAATGTGGCCTTATGTTTGAATCTCCTATGGTGAGCCTGAATTGATGCATTGTAATGCTATAACAAGAGAGAAAAATCAAAATAATGATGTAAACCAAATATGAAAGTTGTGATGGTTGGTCTTGTGCGTTAAAAAAAATGGGAGTTATTATGGACCTTTGAAAGGTTATCAGACTAAGTTCAATGTGATCAGAATCGGCTTGAAGTCGATGGATAGATTTAATGTGAATAATGGCTCTATATCAGGCCAGATGTGTGCATTTTGTAATGCAATCCTCATGAAGGAGTAGTTAGGTTAATGCTTTATTGTCAGATATCTCGCGTAGTGATGCCTTACGCCGTGTGATTTGTGGAAAGGCTCAAGAAATTGTTATGTGTTGAGAATCCGCGTAGGGATGATGTTACCCGAGCAGCTTGGCTATTGAAATTCAATTTCGTATATCGCACATCAGTAGTGCTTGGTTTTGTAGCTATAACGCTAAATACCCCTCATGGATGATATTATGCAGTTAGCATGCTTATGATCGATATTTGGTATTTAGTTATGATGAGCACATTTGGCTCGATGTGTATCTCCTTATGTGAGATTTGTGTGTAGATCGGGTGGCACGCCGCCATGGTTATGTCAACTGGATCGGGTTGCACGCCGCAACAATGTGATATTGAGTATAATTTTGTATATACTATTTCGTATGCCTTGTTCTTTGTTTTCTAAAGAAAGTCCCCATTAATGCGTAGAATTGATAATTCATTCCAGAGTTTGTTTTCTTTTGTATTGCGTTAGAATCGGTAGCCTATTGGCACTTTGGGGCATCATATACGATTTATAGTCATATCTGGAGTGGCTTATTGCCCAGACAGTTCGTACTTGGAAAGACGAGATCATTGAAGTTGAGATCAATGCAATCTGAGTATGTGAAGCGAAATTAGAGAACTAAGACCATTGTTTGGCTCAGAATGAGTTGATAGTTCTTGTAAAGAAGATAGAACTAATAAATTGTTGTTTCAGTAGTAGTTATGAATGTGTTCAGGTCTCATCCGCTGTGTCAACATTGTAATAATTTGAACAAGACCTGTGTATGTCATACAGAGCATGTGATGTATAGTGATTCCTTCCAAGTGATTAGTTAAAAAATCTTCGGATGATTAAGGAAAATGGTATTGCTAAGTGGAAGTGATTTGATGAGAGTATATGTCTCAGAAAAGGGCAATGTGATTAAACTGATTATATATCAGTAGTATTGCGGCATGTTCTTGTTGGGTCCATTGGTGGTATTCGGGTCTGCTCGGCAGGTAAACATTGAGCATCTGTCATGGGATGAATGATTATCAAATATGTGCATGTATTGCACGGTGGAAATTGGATTAGGAATGATGATTGGTGTATTATATGGAGTTCTGATGTACATGCTATGTGGTGATGTTGGAATTCAGACTGATTGTCTTAGTGTTGGGTGATTTTGAACTATTGCATTAAGGGCAATGTCATAAATGCCACGGGTTAAGTGGTGAAGTGCATTAGAATACATTTTAGCAAAATGATTTATATTTTAAAGAATCAGCGGACAGCTGGGAAGGACCATTTTCTTAATTGGGTATTTGAGATGGATGTCAGTGCGGAGGTTTCTATCATTGATCCTATCCCGGTATGGAGGGAATTTTTGAATGCATTTCTTAATGGTGCATGTATTATGCAGGTTGTGGTTAGGTCGTATTGATTGTGTCATGTCACCAGAATGGTGTGTTTGGTCAAAGGAGATCGTGAGGATCATTAATGAATATAGACAGATTTGATTTCAACATGTTTGATGGATAAATATCGAGATTTCGGTTCAAAATTTTGTTATAGTACTTGCCAGAGGATAAATGGCCTCATGAATGGGTGACCTGAGGAATGGATATGGTTTATCGCGTGTTTTATTTACCATTGGCAATATATGAAAGTGTTGGAATAAGTCTCTAGCTAATAAAAGGGTTTTCCATCGACATCTGGTTATCGTGGGCAGTTGTTTTGAATGGAAGAAATTGCTGCATGTGTTTGAGTTATGCGGTATAATATATGATTTCACCTGAGGTTGCAGGTATGGATTATTACAGCTGATTCGAGTTTATTCTGAGTAAAAATGTGAGGTTCTGATCTTGTGTAAGATTACAAAGGGTGAAATGTAGTTCTATAGTTTATGGATCGGATGGATTGAGTAATTTCAGCTAAGTTGTGTTGTCGGACCTATATGAGATAGGGTGACGTGGGATCACCGCGGGTTATATGCGAGGTAAAGTTATTCAACTATTGGTGAATTTCTAGAACAACTCTGGGTCCGCTCGAGGACAAGCGTTTGTTTAAGTTGGGGAGAATGTGACGACCCGACCCGTCGTCTCAGGTGTAACCGCCCCGTGTTTCCCACATTGTGTTGCCTTATGTTTCATTATCCGTTTTGGGTGCGTTAGAATTAAATTGGAGTAATTTTGTTAAGAAATGAGAAACTTAGTCTCTTTTAAGAAGACTTAAGTTGGAAAAGTCAACCGAATGTTGACTTATGAGTTAGAGTACTCGGAATCGAATTTTGATGATTCGGTTAGCTCCGTATGATGAAATGTGACTTAGGAGCGCAATTAAAAGTAATTTTTGGAGGTCCGGTGAAGAAGTTAGCATATTTTGGCGAAGTTAGTATTTTGGCGAATTCCGGTTGATAGGTGATATTTTGATCCGGGAGTCGAAATGGAATTCTGAGAGTTGTAGTAGCTTCGTTAGGTGATTTTGGACTTGTCCGCAAAATTTCAGGTCATTCGGACGTCATTTGGTTGGGTTTCAGTTTGAATGTGAATTTTGAAAGTTAAAGTTAAACATAAGCTTGAATTTGTTGAAAACGGACGATTTTGATGCTAACGATAGAGTTTTGATGATTGGAACAAGTTTGAATAAGGTTATAGGACGTGTTGGTACTTTTGATTGAGGTCCCGGGGACCTCGGGTGAGTTTCGGGGTGGTTTCGGACCATTTCTAAGCCATTTTGAACTGCTGGTTTTTGGCTACAGCATTGCTTTATGCGATCGCGGGGATTTGGTCGCGATCGCGGTGAGTAAAATCTGAGAAAACCCTTAATGAATCGCGATCGCGTAAAGCTCTTTGCTATCGCGAAGAAGAAATTTCTGTCGCACAAGTCCTACTTCGGAAGCTCATATCTTTTTATCTACAAGGAATTTTGAGGTGATTCAAAAACGAAAGTTGTAGCTCATCTTGTCTAGTTTTCACAAAAGATAAAGAAATAGTGATTTCGATGTCTGTGAAAAGAGTTATGGATGTTACACTATAGGCTGTCCGAGGAGGATCTTTAATACAAACGCATGCATTGGGAAGCATATTTCTCAACATTTATAAGGATTCAGGAAATGAGCAACAAATGAAAGTCATAGCCCTACATGTCTAGTTTGCAGAACATCAAACCATTTGTCATTTGGAGTTGTGTGCAAAACGTTATGACCATTATACCGAAGCCTGTTCGGAAGAACCGGAATTTATGCACCGCGATCGCAAAGCCTTTCCCGCGATCGCGAAGGGTAATTTTTGGGCCAGAAAATTGTTCTCCGCGATCGCGAAGCATTTCCCGCGATCGCGATGAACAATATGCATGGGCAGAATGTTTTAAAACATTCCAGTCGCGAAAATAACCCACTTTTCCACCATTTTTGGTCACTCTTGAGAGCTTTTGGACGGGAAATGAAGGGGTTTCGACTGGGAATCGTTGGAGGTAAGTTTTATGAGTTAATTACATATTTTTATACAAGAATAATCCATGGAATTCATGAATTTATGGCTAAAAATCAAGAAAATAGGGCTTGGAGTAAAAAAAGTCTTAAATTTATGATTTGAAGGGCCATTTGTGGTCTGACTTGAAAGTTCTTGGTATGTACGGACTCGTGGCGAGACGAGAATTCCAGAAATATGAATTTCATAATTTTTCGGAATGTGTGCCCGGGGCTCGGGTTTTGCCAATTTCGTGATTTTTGGTATTTTTCGAGTTCTTTCGATTGGGTTATGTTCCATTAGCCTATTAAGATATATTTGTACTTTGGCTAGTTTCGATGTGCGTGGAGGCCGGTTTGAGGAGCAAAGATGCTGCGGGCATGAGTTTTCGCCGGTTCGAGGTGGGTAATACTTGTAAATGATGTCCTAAGGGTTAGTAAACCCCGGACTTGCACATCTTAGTGTTGTGTTGAGGTGACTTGCACGCCGGATAATGGGCGTGGGGTAGAGCACCATTGGGGATTGTGACTTGGTCCGTCCCGCGTAATAAATAATAATACCTAATTGTTTGAAATGAAACTGACGCCTCAATAAAGATATTAATTATCATGAATTGGACTAATTATCATGCTTGGGCTTCACGCCGATTATTTGAATCCTTCAGGGATTGGTATCATTGTCTTGACAACACTATGCATATTTTTATCTCAATTTAAAGTTTCAAATGGTATTTTGCTACTCAGCATTTTTTTATAAAATTATGAAAAACTTGAACATGGTCTTAATGGCATTTCTAGCTGTGAGCTAATATGATATTGTTGCCCGAAGAGCTTTCTTGATTATTTGTTAGACTGATTGGGGCCGAGGGCCATATGTTAGGGCATGACAATTTATGTGAGCATATGCATACACATGCATGGATCGGACTGCACGCCGCAGTGGTATATGGATCGGGCTGCGCACCGCAGCAGGTGTGATATGATATTGCGCTTGGGCTGTAGGAGCCCCTCCGGAGTCTGAACCCCCACAGTGAGCGCGGGCGCCTTTGCATGGATCGGGCTGTACGCCACAGCGTCATATGCATTGCATGGCATACATACATTGGTTTACGTGTACTACGTGGCATAACATTTAGCACTCATACATTACTGGAACACATGCATTATTTGCCTTATTGACCAGATCTCCTGGTGGTATTTGTTAAGGAGTGCTGAGCCCGAGGGGCTGATTTAAGTGCAGACCTGCACTGCTTGAGTTTGTACCTAGGTATTGGTATGTTATCATGAAAGAAAGAAGCTAAAAATGAGATTTCTAAATAATTTACTCGCATATGCTGAAAGGGGATAAAATGATAGTGTGTTGAAGTTTAAAGGTAGTTCCGTATTGTGTAGCATGAGATAGTGCTTTGCGTGGTTTCCTTTCCTTCAGCATTATTTACTTTTATTACCGCTGAGTTGGAAGTACTCACACCCGACTCCCTGCACCTTGTGTGCAGATCCAGGTACATCACAATAGAGTTGATTCTATGGCTGCTCGGGAGTGCATTTGGACAGTCGAGGTAGATGCCAGCGTCCGCAGGACCTGACTCTCCAGTTTATCCTTGTTTTGTTCTGTCTATGCCACACTTGTGCACGGTTGTATACACCATCACAGTTTATAAATTCTGGTAGAGGCTCATGACTTATGACTCCTGATTCAGTGGGAGGTTTATACTGGTTTTGGGATATCTATCCACGATGTACTATACGTCATTTCATTATATTATTGTTGTTTATGCCTACAAAGGGTAAAGTGAGAGCTGATAGCTTTGTGTTATGAATGGTTGGTCGGGCTAGCCTAGCAATATGTTGGGCGCCATCACGACCGGGTTTTGGGGTCGTGACAGGTCGGTTGTGCTGATACTACACTCTGCGCTCTTTTTGTGCAGATACAGGTTACGGACAGCAGCAACGGCAGTAGCGACTTGTGGATTTTCTGACTACAGAGACTACGAGGTAGCCTTGCAGGCGTCCGCATGACCCGTTGTCTTTTCTATCTATGCTTTTCATTCTGTTATCTCATGTAACCGAGATAAACAGCTTGTAATTTTCTTTCAGACAATTATGTGTATTATTCTTAGAATTTCGTGAGTATTGTGATACCAGTCTTGGGTAGTGTATCATGTTTGAGTTTTCTTTATCATATTTGACTAAGCCTTCCACTAAGTTTGATTATTCCGCTGTAATTTATATGTTTTTAATTTTAATGTCTTAATAAGAATTCGGTAATTAATGGATGAGTAATTAATATTTGGCTTGCCTAACTTCCATTAGTAGGCGCCATCATGACCCTGATGGTGGGAAATCCGGGTCGTGACACTAGCACACAATTATCTAAACGGAAATGCCATTTGGAGTTATTATTCAAGAGACCAGTTATTAATATATTCAAATTCAAAGGAACAACGACAATCAGATATCGAAGAAATCCAAAAATGGATTATGTCTCTACTAAATCCAGAAAGACAACCTACAACCAGAGCATTAAGGAAAGGATTTATCTCAGAAGATTTATTAGCAAGATACTGCAGAATAATCAGTCAGAAATATCCAGACCATTTATGTTCAAAATGTCACGGAAAAGATAATATAATTCCAGAAGTCCAGTTAGAATAATTGAAGAAGATAGTGGAAGATAACTCAAAAGACAAGAAAGTCGTAAAGAAGAAAGAGACATAAAGAAGAAATGATCAAAAGAAGACAAAGCGGCCGACAAGATACAAAGAAGAAGATAAAGGAGAAAGAGAAATAAAGAGAAAGAAGACAAAGCGGATAATAATGTAAAAGAAATATTTACTTTTCTTTATGTAAAGTTCTTTGTTTTTATGTAAAAATGTCAGAGTCGTAGAAGTCATAGTTGTAAAGTAGTAAGAGTCAAGTTACTATTCATGAATAGTAAAGGCCAATGAATAGTAAGAGTCAGATGTGAATAGTAAGAGTCAGATGTGAATAGTAAGAGTCACCTTACTTCTCTATATAAAGAAGTAAGTAGATAGAAGAAAGATATTCTCAGAATTCGAAATATCATCAGAAATAAAAATTCTCTCTTTTCATAAACTCTCTCAAATAAGCTATAAAGATTCAACAAAATATGTCGAAGGAAATACAAAGTCGGGTAAAATCATTTATGATTATGTCTAGCTAAATTCTTATATTCCTCATAATCGTCTTATAATACTATAGTTTTCATCATGTTATTGTAATGTTATAAAAAATAATTTGAGTAAGTTTGCCATGGAAGTATGCTTTAAGTAGTAACCTAGGCTAAGTCACTCCTAATGGGAAACCGGTGAGGCGAGGAGATGTCGTTTAGGGGAGTACCGCAGTTGAGGACATTGCTAGGGTAAATGATTAGAGCAAAGGGCCATGGTAGTGACCAGAAAAATTAATTTTTATATCTTATTATTATATGATGAATATGATAGTAAAATAAGAAGATTAGAAGGAATATCATAAGAATAATAGCAATACATAAAATAATGATAACATACCTACTAGATGAAATGGCAGATAATTATAAGATTTTAATCTTTTACGTACTTAGAAAGATAACTGAACCTGAAATTAGAAGAAATATATGGAATCAAATTCAAGAATATGAAAATCTAGTTTTAACAGAAATAATTAACCAAGAATGGAGAGAAGAACTAGAAGAACTAGAAGGAGCCTATAATAATGACGAACTAGAAAGAGTATATAATTATGACTATACCAATACATGGAACTCAGGACTCGAAACAGACTAAGATATGATAAATTACGAATATTTCAGTTATTGGACAGAAACTATGCTTGAAATAGCTAAAACCGAACAAAATATGAAAAATGACTTTGTCACGACCCCAAATCCGGTCGTGATGGCGCCCAGCACACTACTAGGCCAGCCCGACCAATCAACAACAATCATAGAGCTATGAGCTCTCCTTATCCCATTTAAGCATAACAATTATAAAATAACCAGTGATGGATATATCGAAACAGGGGAACCAAGTCCCAACGCATACCAACTCCCATAGACCGAAGGGTCGAGAGTCATGAGCCTCTACAGAGTATACAAAGTTTAAATAGCGAATATAACTGTACACAAGTGTGGGATGGTCAGAACAAAATATAGACAAACTGGAGAATCAGGTCCTGCGAACGCTGGCAGCTACCTCGATTGTCCAGAAGCACTCCCGAACCATAATAGAATCAGCCCTGCTATGATGTACCTGGATCTGCACATAAGGTGCAGGGAGTCGGGTGTAACGACCCGGCCTGTCGTTACGGGAATTACCACCCCGTTACCTTGCATTTACATATATTATGCTTTTAAATCAATATTAGAATATATTGGGTGAGTTAGGAGTGATTTGGATTAAAAATGAAACAAATAGCATGTTTGGAGGAAGCTTGAATATGGAAAGTCAACCAAGAGTTGACTATTGATTTAGAGTGCTCGGAATCGGATTCTAATGATTCGACTAGTTCCGGGGGATCATTTATGACTTAGGAGAACAATCGGAATTGAATTCGGAGGTCCGGTGTAGTTTTAGGCTTGAATTGGTGAAGGTTGAATTTTGGCGAAAACCGGATGGTAGGTGATGTTTTGATCCGGGGGTCAGAATGGAATTCTGACAATTTCTGTAGCTTCGTTACGCGATTTTGGATATGTCTGCAGATTTTCAGGTCATTCGGACATCGTTTGATCGGGTTTTGGATTGAATGTTAGTTTTGAAAGTTTTGAAGAAACTTAGGCTTGAATCCGTGAGTAAATGGAGATTTTGATGTTTAGTATGGTGTTTTTATGATTGGAACAAGTTCGTATCATGTTTTGGAGTATGTTGGTGGTTTTCGTTGGGGTCTCGGGGGTCTCGGGATGAATTCGGGGGTCCAAACGGACCATTTTTGGAAGAAAAGAGAAGGCTGGTTGCTGTCATAAACGCAGCAGGTTTTGCTCTCCGCGATCGCGGGGAGGGGGACGCGATCGCGTAGGGCTGGGGGCTAGGCCATCGCGATCGCAGGATCACCAGTCGCGATCGCATAGAGTTAGCCGGGTGGCCATCGCGATCGCATGAGCATCTACGCGATCGCGTAGAAGAGAAATGGGGTCTAGGGAAAAATGTGCTACGCGATCGCAGGAGGAGGGACGCGATCGCGTGAAGCCGGATGTTTGTACATCGCGATCGCGTGAGGCCGAAATTTTTGAACACCGCGATCGCGTGAGTAGAGTCGCGATCGTGTAGAACAAATGGGTCTGGCAGAGAATTTAATCACAGAACAGAGGGGTTATGGGTTCATTAACCCAAAACATAATTTTGAGCCCTAGAGAGAAGAAAACTCGAGGAAATCACTGAGAAGTCATCGGGTATTCGTCGGAGGTAAGATTCTTGACTCAAAAACATCATTTTATGGTAGTATTAACATCAATCTTCATGAAATTGGGTAGAAATCTTGAAGAAATGTGGCCTAAGTATTGAAAACGGGATTTTTGGATTTGGAAGGCCATTTGAACTCCGATTTCGATAAATTTTATATACACGGACTCGTGGCGAGATGAGGGTCGTGTTGGTACTAATTTCGAAATTTTCCGAGCAGTGGGCCCGGGGTTGGGTTTTACCAACTTAGTGTATTTATGCGAATTTCATGTAAATTGAAATGGGTTATGATTATTTGACCCGTATTTGATATAATTATTGTGGTTTGACGAGATTCTACGCACGAGGGAGCTAAATTCAAAGGAAAAGGCATCGCGGACGAGTCTACGACCGGCTAGAGGTGAGTAGTTTGTGTATATGGTAGCCTCTGAGGGTTCGAAACCCCGGCTTAGCACATTGTGATGCTAGTAGGGCGTGGCTCGCACACCGTGGCAGGTGCGGGATTGATTGTGACCGGGGATTGAGACTTGGTCCATCCCGGAAATGAATAATATGTTATTAGTGTTGGAAATACACTGTATTTGATATATTTGTGGGTGATAAGCCTTGTTTGGGGCCTTGTGCCGATCTGTAGCGTCCTTAGAGGACAATATTTATGTGATAGCTATAATTGCTTAAATCACTGATCTCAATCCTGGAAATTGAAATCACACTTTTGAAATGCTAAGTCACCGGCTTTTACAAATTTAATAAAGTTAAAGTATTTTTCATAAATTATGAATTGAGAACTGGAATTAAGGAAAATGAATTGTTTTGTGACTTAATTGCTTATTGTGGACTGAGCATGGGATCGGGCTGCACGCCGCAGTGGTTGATATGAGGATCGGGCTGCACGCCGCAGCAGTATTGCGCTTGGGCTGTAGGAGCCCCTCCGGAGTCTGTACACACCCCCGGTGAGCGCCGTCGACGTTAAATTGGATCGGGCTACACGCCGTAGCGGTTATGTGCATTGCATTGCATCTGTATTTGTTGAACTACTCTGTGGTAGCTATATTGTATTGTTGATGCTAGTTCGTATGAGATTTCAAACTGTAGTTTAGCTTCATTATGTGGTAATCTGTGGATTTCTTACTATCAGCTACTTATATATATTTGTTACTCACTGAGTACTTAGTACTCACCTCTACTCCCTGCACCTTTTGTGTGCAGACTCGGGTACTCAGGAGCAGTAGACAGGCAATTCCAGCGGTTGCAGTGTCATATCGGGTTGCTGAGGTAGCTGCCTACGTTCGCAGAACCTAGCTTCTCCTCTCATTTCCAGTTGTTATTTTGTATCTTGTATTCAGACTTGAGTATTTCTATACAGTACTCTCTATTCCTGTTGGGTTTGTTAGAGGCTCTAGACTTGTGACTCCGGATCTTTGGGAGTGTCGGTATTTTGTTCAGTATTATTATTATTGGAGTTCTTAAACTCATATATTCTTCTTGGATTGTCCATTTGGGGACTGGTATTTTGTGATAATTAAATGGTTGGTCTGGCTGGCCTAGCTTGATTGTTGGGCGCCATCACGACCGGATTTGGGTCGTGACAAGTTGGAATCAGAGCTCTAGTTTATTAGGACTCGCGAGTCATGAGCCGGTTTAGTAGGCTTTCGCGGATCGGTACGTAGACGTCCGTATCTATCCTCGGAGGGCTACAGAAACTCTAGGAAAAACCTCATTTTCTTGGATTCATATCGTGCGATCTGTGTTATCGTGAAACTAAAATTTTCCATATTCTATTCTCTCGCGGATGGCGAGAACACGAGCTAACGGACGTGGCGGACGACCACCATTGGCACCCGAGAGGCCGTGGTCGTGGTAGAGGTAGAGGCGGAGCACCAGGCACCAACACCTGCCGACCCACCGGCCGACCGGACTCGAGGGTCGGATTCCCGCACCGGTGGCCCGGACTCGGGACCGGATTCCGGCGGCAAACGTTCCGGCAACTCAGGTTCAGGGCACCGGCAGTGCCCGTTGTCATACCGGGTCTTCGGGAGACCTTGGCTCGGATCTTATCAGTGTGCACGAGCTTGGCACAGGTAGTTGCGGCCTATCGCCGCGATATCTTCTTCACGAGCGGGGGGAGGGAATAAGACCCCGTGGCTCGCACACCCGAGCCGGTCGTCCAGTTGCGCTCGTTGCACCGGCTCCTGCTTATATGGTTCCGGCTATGCCCGACGATGAGCGGCGTCGTTTGGAGAGATTTGAGAGGCTACGGCCTCCAACATTCAATGGTGCCGAGGGCGAGGACGCCCAGGGTTTTCTTGACAGATGTCGGCGCATGCTTCGCACCGCGGGTATTCTAGAGTCCAGCGGTGTTTCATTCACCACTTTTCAGTTCACATGTGCAGCATTTCAGTGGTGGGAGGATTTCGAGAGGCGTAGGCCCACTGGGGCAGTGCCCCTCACTTGGCAGCAGTTCTCCACGGTATTTTTAGAGAAGTACGTGCTTCAGTCTCAGAGAGAGGAGCTGCGACGTCAGTTCGAGTGGTTGAAGCAGGGAGAGATGACGGTTAATCAGTACGAGATGAGATTCACACAGTTGGCCCGTCATGCCATGTGGATGGTTCCTACGGACAGAGAGAGGATTCGGAGATTTATTGATGGCCTTATTTATCCCATCCGCATATTGATGACCAGGGAGAGAGTTTCGGCAGTTACCTTTGAGGAGGTGGTTGATGCTGCCCGTTATATTGAGACAGATCGCCGCAGAGAGCGGGAGGAGAGAGAGGCTAAGAAGCCTCGTGGTGCTGGGAGTTGTAGTGGTGCTCCGTCTAGGGGCCAATTTCAGCATAGTAGAGGTCGCTCTTTCAGGTCTCATCAGTCTGGACGTGCAGAGTCCAGTGGGGTTTCATCAGATCGTGGTCGGCAGGGCCATCAGGGTTATCAGAGTCAGCAGAACTGTCAGCAGAGTCAGCCTACACTGAGTACTCTTCCAGCTCAGAGCTCTGCTCCTGCTTCCTCAGCACAGGGTTCGTCTGTAGCGAGGGGTCCTCGGCAGCCCCTTCTTCCATCTTCAGGCTGTTGTTTTGAGTGCGGTGATTTGGGCCATATCAGGAGAGAGTGTCCTCAGTAGCTTCCTAAGCGGTCTCAGCAGAGGGATCAGCCCTCATCTTCTACTCCTGTTTCTTCAGCGCCAGCACAGTCGGCTAGGACTGGTGGCCAGGTATCCAGAGGTCGCCCTAGGGGTGAGGATCGTACTGGTGGAGGCCAGGCTCGTTTCTATGGTCTTCCGGATAGGAAGGATGCTAGTGCTTCAGATGCGGTCATTTCAGGTATTATCTCAGTCTGCCACAGGGATGCTTCTGTCTTATTTGATCCCGGATCTACCTATTCTTATGTCTCTACTTATTTTGCACATCATTTGGGTATGACCCGTGGTATTCTTGCTTTGCCCGTACATGTGTCTACCCCAGTAGGGGATACTGTTGTTGTGGATTGGGTATATCGATCCTGTATTATTACTATTGGGGGTCTGGAGACCCGAGTTGATTTATTACTACTGGGCATGGTGGATTTCGATGTAATTCTAGGCATGGATTGGCTATCTCCTTACCATGCGATTTTGGACTGTCATGCCAAGACAGTCACACTAGCTATTCCAGGTAATCCGAGGATCGAGTGGCGTGGCTTGACCGATTATGTGTCCGACAGGGTGATTTCTTATATAAAGGCCCAACGAATGATTGGCAAGGGTTGTTTATCTTATTTGGCCTTCATTAGAAATGTTGAGGCCGAGACACCCAGTCTTGATTCGGTTCCCATTGTGAGGGAGTTTCCGGATGTATTTCCAGTAGACCTACCAGGCATGCCGCCTGACCGAGATATCGATTTTGGTATTGACTTGGTGCCGGGCACTCGGCCCATTTCTATTCCTCCCTATCGCATGGCACCAGCAGAGTTAAAAGAATTGAAAGAACAACTTCAGGAACTCTTAAATAAGGGTTTCATTCGCCCGAGTGTGTCACCTTGGGGTGCACCGGTGTTGTTCGTGAAGAAGAAAGATGGCACAATGAGAATGTGCATTGATTACGGGCAGCTGAACAAGGTAACAGTGAAGAATAAGTACCCATTACCTCGTATTGAGGACCTATTTGATCAGCTCCAGGGAGCTAGTGTATTTTCTAAGATTGATCTTCGATCGGGCTATCATCGGTTGAAGATCAGGGACTCGGATATTATGAAGACAAGCGTTCAGGACGCGATATAGGCACTACGAGTTCCTGGTGATGTCTTTCGGGTTGACTAATGCCCCAGCTGCATTCATGCATTTGATGAATAGTGTATTTCGACCGTACCTTGATTCTTTTGTGATTGTGTTTATTGATGATATTCTAGTATATTCACGCAGCCAGGAGGAGCATGCACAGCATTTGAGAGTGGCATTGCAGAGGTTGAGAGAAGAGAAGCTTTATGCAAAATTCGCTAAGTGTGAGTTCTGGCTTGATACTGTGGGTTTTCTGGGACATATAGTGTCCAGTGATGGTATTCGGGTTGATCCACAGAAGGTCGAGGTAGTACAGAATTGGCCCAGACCTTCCTCTTGGCTTGGCAGGCTATTATCGCCGGTTTGTTCAGGATTTCTCATCTATTGCTTCACCGTTGACTAAGCTGACACAGAAGAATGCTCCATTTGTGTGGTCTGATGAATGTGAGGAGAGCTTCCAGAAGCTCAAGGAGGCTTTGACCACCGCTCCAGTACTTGTGTTACCATCAGCTTCGGGGTCATATACGGTGTATTGTGATGCTTCTAGAGTTGGACTCGGTTGTGTGTTGATGCAGGAGGGTAGAGTTATTGCATATGCTTCTCGTCAGCTAAAACCCCACGAGAAGAACTACCCTGTTCACGATTTGGAGTTAGCTGCTATTGTACATGCCTTGAAGATTTGGAGGCATTACCTATTTGGTGTATCTTGTGATGTATATACAGACCACCGCAGCCTTCAGCATTTGTTTAAGCAGAAAGATCTAAATTTGAGGCAGCGGAGATGGCTTGAATTGCTTAAAGACTATGATATTACTATCTTGTACCATCCCGGGAAAGCCAATGTAGTGGCTGATGCTTTGAGCCGGAAGGCTATTAGTATGGGCAGTTTGGCGTATATTCCGGTTGGGGAGAGACCCCTTGCAGTTGATGTTCAGGCGTTAGCTAATCAGATGGTGAGACTGGATATTTCTGAGCCCAGTCGGGTGATGGCGTGTGTAGTAGCTCGTTCTTCTTTATATGATCGTATTCGAGAGCGCCGGTATGATGATCCACACTTACTTGTCCTTAAGGACAGAGTTCAGCATGATGATGCCAGGGATGTCACTATTGATAGTTATGGTGTATTGCGGATGCAGGGCCGGATATGCGTGCCCAATGTTGATGGCCTTCGTGAATTGATATTGGAGGAGGCCCATAGCTCACGGTATTCTATTCATCCAGGAGCCGCGAAGATGTACCAGGATTTGAAGCAGCATTACTGGTGGAGAAAGATGAAGAAAGATATTGTGAGCCATGTGGCTCGGTGTCTAAGCTGTCAGCAGGTCAAGTATGAGCATCAGAGACCTGGTGGTGTATTCCAGCGTATTGATATTCCTGAGTGGAAGTGGGAAAGAATAACTATGGACTTTGTTAGTGGACTCCCTCGGACAGACGAGGAAGTTTGATTCAGTTTGGGTGGTGGTGGATAGGTTGACCAAGTCAGCTCACTTCATCTCAGTGTGTACTACTTATTCCTCAGAGCGGTTGGCAGAGATATTCATCCGTGAGATAGTAAGATTGCATGGAGCTCCCATTTCTATTATATCAGACAGAGGTACCCAGTTCACTTCTCAGTTCTGGAGGACATTTCAGCGAGAATTGGGTTCACGGGTAGAATTGAGCACAGCATTTCATCCACAGACGGATGGGCAGTCTGAGCGTACTATTCAGATATTAGAGGATATGTTGCGTGCTTGTGTCATTGATTTTGGTGGTTCATGGGCTGATTATTTGCCTTTGGTGGAGTTTGCTTACAATAATAGCTATCAGTCCAGCATTCAGATGGCGCCGTATGAAGCTTTATATGGGAGGCGGTGTAGGTCTCCGGTTGGTTGGTTCGAGCCCGGCGAGGCTAGGTTGTTGGGGACAGAGTTAGTCCAAGATGCCTTAGACAAGGTAAAGGTGATTCAGGAGAGACTTCGCACAGCTCAGTCGCGTCAGAAGAGTTATGCAGACCGGAAGGTCCGAGATGTGTCTTATTCGGTAGGTGAGAAGGTGTTGCTGAAGGTTTCGCCTATGAAGGGTGTTATGAGGTTTGGAAAGAAAGGGAAGTTGAGCCCAAGGTTTATTGGACCTTTTGAGGTGCTTAGGAAAGTTGGTGAGGTGGCTTATATGCTTGCTTTGCCACCCAGTTTGTCGGGAGTTCACCCGGTGTTCCATGTATCTATGCTCCGGAAGTATGTCGGAGACCCGTCTCATGTGTTGGACTTCGGCACGATACAGCTAGATGAGGATTTGACTTATGATGTAGAACCAATAGCTATTTTGGGTCGACAGGTTCGTAAGCTGAGATCTAAGGACATAGCTTCAGTGAAAGTGCAGTAGAGAGGTCGTCCCGTGGAGGAAGCAACTTGGGAGACCGAGCAGGAAATGCGGAGCAGATATCCACACTTGTTTTATGCTCCAGGTATGTTTCTTAACCCGCTCGCGGACGAGCGTTTGTTTAAGTTGGGGAGAATGTAACGACCCAGCCCGTCGTTACGGGAATTACCACCCCGTTACCTTGCATTTACATATATTATGCTTTTAAATCAGTATTAGAATATATTGGGTGAGTTAGGAGTGATTTGGATTAAAAATGAAACAAATAGCATGTTTGGAGGAAGCTTGAATATGGAAAGTCAACCAAGAGTTGACTATTGATTTAGAGTGCTCGGAATCGGATTCTGATGATTCGACTAGTTCCGGGGGATCATTTATGACTTAGGAGAACAATCGGAATTGAATTCGGAGATCCGGTGTAGTTTTAGGCTTGAATTGGCGAAGGTTGAATTTTGGCGAAAACTGGATGGTATGTGATATTTTGATCCGGGGGTCGGAATGGAATTCCGACAATTTCTGTAGCTTCGTTATGTGATTTTGGATATGTCTGCAAATTTTCAGGTCATTCGGACATCGTTTGATCGGGTTTTGGATTGAATGTTAGTTTTGAAAGTTTTGAAGAAACTTAGGCTTGAATCCGTGAGTAAATGGAGATTTTGATGTTTAGTATGGTGTTTTTATGATTGGAACAAGTTCGTATCATGTTTTGGAGTATGTTGGTGGTTTTCGTTGGGGTCCCGGCGGTCTCGGGATGAATCCGGGGGTCCAAACGGACCATTTTTGGAAGAAAAGAGAAGGCTGGTTGCTGTCATAAACGCAGCAGGTTTTTGCTATCCGCGATCGCGGGGAGGGGGATGCGATCGCGTAGGGCTGGGGGCTAGGCCATCGCGATCGCAGGATCACCAGTCGCGATCGCGTAGAGTTAGCTGGGTGGCCATCGCGATCGCATGAGCATCTACGCGATCGCGTAGAAGAGAAATGTGGTCCAGGGAAAAATGTGCTACGCGATCGCAGGAGGAGGGACGCGATCGCGTGAAGCCGGATGTTTGTACATCGCGATCGCGTGAGGAGAGTCGCGATTGCGTGAGGCCGAAATTTTTGAACACCGCGATCGCGTGAGTAGAGTCGCGATCATGTAGAACAAATGGGTCTGGCAGAGAATTTAATCACAGAACAGAAGGGTTACGGGTTCATTAACCCAAAACTCAATTTTGAGCCCTATAGAGAAGAAAACTCGAGGAAATCACCTGAGAAGTCATCGGGTATTCGTCGGAGGTAAGATTCTTGACTCAAAAACATCATTTTATGGTAGTATTAACATCAATCTTCATGAAATTGGGTAGAAATCTTGAAGAAATGTGGCCTAAGTATTGAAAACGGGATTTTTGGATTTGGAAGGCCATTTGAACTCCGATTTCGATAAATTTTATATACACGGACTCGTGGCGAGATGAGGGTCGCGTTGGTACTAATTTCGGAATTTTCCGAGCAGTGGGCCCGGGGTCGGGTTTTACCAACTTAGTGTATTTATGCGAATTTCATGTAAATTGAAATGCGTTATGATTATTTGACCCGTATTTTATATAATTATTGTGGTTTGACTAGATTCTACGCACGAGGGAGCTAAATTCAAAGGAAAAGGCATCGCGGACGAGTCTACGACCGGCTAGAGGTGAGTAGTTTGTGTATATGGTAGCATGAGGGTTCGAAACCCCGGCTTAGCACATTGTGACGCTAGTAGGGCGTGGCTCGCACACCGTGGCAGGTGCGGGATTGATTGTGACTGGGGATTGAGACTTCGTCCATCCCGGAAGTGAATAATATGTTGTTAGTGTTGGAAATACACTGTATTTGCTATATTTGTGGGCTGTAAGCCTTGTTTGGGGCCTTGTGCTGATCTGTAGCGTCCTTAGAGGACTATATTTATGTGATAGCTATAATTGCTTAAATCACTGATCTCAGTCCTGGAAATTGAAATCACACTTTTGAAATGCTAAGTCACAGGCTTTTACAAATTTAATAAAGTTAAAGTATTTTTCATAAATTATGAATTGAGAACTGGAATTAAGGAAAATGAATTGTTTTGTGACTTAATTTCTTATTGTGGACTGAGCATGGGATCTGGCTGCACGCCGCAGTGGTTGATATGAGGGTCGGGCTACACGCCGCAGCAGTATTGCGCTTGGGCTGTAGGAGCCCCTCCGGAGTCTGTACACACCCCCAGTGAGCGTCGTCGACGTTAAATTGGATCGGGCTACACGCCGTAGCGGTTATGTGCATTGCATTACATCTGTATTTGTTGAACTACTCTGTGGTAGCTGTATTGTATTGTTGATGCTAGTTCGTAGGAGATTTGAACTGTAGTTTAGCTTCATTATGTGGTAATCTGTGGATTTCTTATTTTCAGCTGCTGTTATATATTTATTACTCACTGAGTACTTAGTACTCACCCCTACTCCCTGCACCTTTTGTGTGCAGACTCAGGTACTCAGGAGCAGTAGACAGGCATTTCCCGCGGTTGCAGTGTTATATCGAGTTGCTGAGGTAGCCGCCTACGTTCGCAGAACCTAGCTTCTCCTCTCCTTTCCAGTTGTTATTTCGTATTTTGTATTCAGACTTGAGTATTTCTATACAGTACTCTTTATTCCTGTTGGGTTTGTTAGAGGCTCTAGACTTGTGACTCCGGATCTTTGGGAGTGTCAGTATTTTGTTCAGTATTATTATTATTGGAGTTCTTAAACTCATATATTCTTCATGGGTTGTCCATTTGGGGACTGGTATTTTGTGATAATTAAATGGTTGGTCTGGCTGGCCTAGCTTGATTGTTGGGCGCCATCACGACCGGATTTGGGTCTCGTGACATCGGGTGTGAGTACTTCCAACTCAGCAGTAATAAAAGTAAATAATGTTGAAGGGAAGAAAACCAGGATAGGCACTATCTCATGCTACACAATACAGAACTATCTTTTTATCCCTTTCTAGCATATGTGAGTAGATTATTTAGAAATCTCGATTTTTAGCTACTTTCTTTCATGATAATATACCAATACCTAGATACACTCTCAAGCAGTGCAAGTCCGCACTCAAATCAGCCCCTCGGGCTCAGCACTCCTTATCAATTTACACCAGGAGATCTGGTCAATAAGGCAACTAATGCATGTGTGCCAGTAATGTATGAGTGCTGAATGTTATGCCACGTAGTACACGTAAACCAATGTATGTATGCCATGCAATGCATATGACCTCTACGGCGTGTAGCCCAATCTAATTTGGGTACCCGTGCTCACTATGGGGGTTCAGACTCCGGAGGGGCTCCTACTGCCCAAGCACAATATTAATATCACACCTGCTGCGGCGCGTAACCCGATCCGTATACCACTGCGGCGTGCAGTCCGATCCATGCATGTGTATGCATATGCTCACATAAATTGTCATGCCCTAACATATGGCCCTCGGCCCCAATCAGTCTAACAAATAATCAAGAAAGCCCTACGGGCAACAATATCATATTAGCTCACAGCTAAAAAAAATGTTATTAAGACATTATTCAAGTTTTTCATAACCTTATAAAAATGCTGAATAGCAAAATACCATTTAAAACCTTAAATTTAGAATAAAATATGCACGGTGTTATCAAGACAATGATACCAATCCCTGAAGCATCCAAATAATCGGCACGAAGCCCAAGCATGATAATTAGTCCAATTCATTTTAACAATTAGGTGTTATTATTTATTACGCGGGACAGACCAAGTCACAATCCCCAATGGTGCTCTACCTCACGCCCGTTATCCGGCGTGCAAGTCACCTCGACACAGCACTAAGATGTGCAAGTCCGGGGTTTACTAACCCTCGGGACATCATTTACAAGTATTACCCACCTCGAACCGACGAAAACTCATGCCCTCGACGCCTTAGCTCCTTGAACCGGCATCCACGCACGTCAAAACTAGCACAAATCAGCACAAATATATCAAAATCGGCTAATGGAACATAACCCAATCGAAAGAAATCGAAAAAAATCAAAAAACACGAAATTTGCAAAACCCGAGCCCCGGGCCCACATCTCGAAAAATTTCGAAACTCATATTTCCAGAACCCTCGTCTCGCCACGAGTCCATACATATAAAATTTACCAAAATCGGAGTTCGGTTGGCCTTTCAAAACCCAAATTTTCGTTTTCAATATCTAGGCCACAATCCTTCACAATTTCTACCCAAATTCATGAAGATTGATGTTAATTCTACCATAAAATGATGTTTTTGAGTCAAGAAACTTACCTCCGATGAATACCCGATGATTTCCCAGCGTTTTCCCGTGATTTCTTCTCTCTAGGGCTCAAAATTATTTTTTTGGTATATGAACCTGTGAACCCTCTGTTCTGCAATTTAACTCACTGCCTGAACATCTAACCCTACGCGATCGCAGCACTGGGCTCGCGATCGCGATGCACAAATCCTGGGCTGTCAACTTTTCCTCTACGCGATCGCGTGAACCTGGACGCGATCGCAGTGACCCACTTAGCGACCCTACGCGATCGCATCAATACACCCGCGATCGCGATGCACAACCAGTCGACCTTACGCGATCGCATCTCTCTTCCCGCGATCGCGAAGAACAATTTTTCGGCCTCACTCCGATACACTACGCGATCGCAGACTCAACCTTACGATCGCAGAGCTTCCCAGCTTTGCGCTACGCGATCGCAAAGCTCAACATCCTCCTCTTATGCGATCGAATACATAGCTTCGCGATCGCGAAGCACAAAAATTCTCTGCATTTATTGCAGCATAAACAGCAGTGCATTTGGCATAAATTGGTCCGTTTGGACCCCCGAATTCATCCCGAGGCTCCCGGGACCCCAACGAAAACCACCAACATACTCCAAAACACGATACGAATTTGTTCCAATCATAAAAACATCATCCTAAACATCAAAATCTCCATTTCCACACGGATTCAAGCCTAAGTTTCTTCAAAACTTTCAAAACTAACATTCAATCCAAAACCCGATCAAACGACGTCCGAATGACCTGAAAATTTGCAGACATATCCAAAATCACATAACAAAGCTACAGGAATTGTCGGAATTCCATTCCGAGCCCCGGATCAAAATCTCACCTACCATTCGGATTTCGCCAAAATTCAACCTTCGCCAATTCAAGCCTAAAACTACACCGGACCTCCAAATTCAATTCCGATTGCTCTCCTAAGTCATAAATGATCCCCCGAAACTAGTCGAATCATAAGAATTCGATTCCGAGCACTCTAACTTGATAGTTAACTCTAGGTTGACTTTCCATATTCAAACTTCCTTCAAACATGCTATTTGCTTCATTTTCCATTCAATTCACTCCTAACTCACCCGATAGGTTCTAACACTGATATAGAAACATAAGATATGTTAATGCAAGGTAACGGGGTGGAAATTCCCGTAACGACGGGCCGGGTCCTTACATTCTCCCCAACTTAAACAAACGCTCGTCCTCGAGCGGACTCAGAGTTGTACTAGAAGCCACCCAATAGCTGAATGACCTTACCAAGCATAATTTCAGGCGATCATACGTCACCCTATCTCACATAAGTCCGAAAACACCATATAGTCAAAATTTCACGGACCATCTGAACCATAAATCACATTGTACTTTCTGAAATCATATGGCCAATTGCAAATCCCATGCCTATACTCAGGATACACTCGAATCCACTGCAATAACCCATATTCACTACTCCGGGTGAGATCATATGATGTATCGACAACCCAATCACTCGAGACGATAGTCTCTAATCACAACAACTGGCCACAATAACCAAATACTAGCTGAAAACCTCTTTCATTAGATAGAGTCTTATTCCAACACCTCCATATCCCGCCCACGGCAGCTGAAGCACGCGATATACCGAACCCATCTCTCAGGTTAACCATTCGTGAATCTATTTCCCTTTTAAAACTGGTACCACAAAATGTTTCGGAGCCAAACCTCGATTTTTACCTTTCTAACAAGCTAAGATCCAATATGCTCATATTCATTAATGACTCCAACGGTCATTTCGATCATAACACACCACACTGGTGACATGACATCTCAACCACCGGCCTAAGCTGCGACGAGCACAACATAGGCTCCAATAGAAACGTCCGCACACACTCGAATCATGATAGCTCAAATCATGACAACTGTCTCCAGCAAAAGAGCTGCAATTCAATTCCTCTGTGCCATCATAACATAGAACTGAGATCGCGTCTCGCATTATAGAAATAGAGTACCAGAATCCTTCTCGAGAGGTCATAACATCACGTGGCCTTGCCAAGACTCGTGATTCTATCCCAACATTATTACTCATGAAGCACCTCAAGCCACTAAGCTCAAACGGTTAGCCACGCACAGATCTAGGTCTTGAACCCAAGCAATCAACCTCACCCACGGTGAAACAATTAACGTATGCTATTAAATCCTGAAAGGACACAACCGATGTGCCATTCGCCAAGCGATACTCAAAACGGACTTTTCCTCAGAAACGAGGACGTATTGTATACCAGGTAGCATATAACTAACTATATTTTCACAATATTCTGTTGCGGCGTGCAACCCGCTCCAATGACATACCCGTGGCGGCGTGCCACCCGATCCGGATACCATACATGTGGCGGCGTGCCACCCGATCCAAATAACCCGTGGCGGCGTGCCACCCGATCCACGCATAAATCTCGCAAAAAGGAAATGCATATCGAGTCGAATTTTCTCATTATAGCAAACATATATATATATAGCCTCAAGCTCGGCCACATGAAACGCATCCGACAACGTTTCTCAATACTGGAACTGAATCAATGGTAGATACCTCTACACTGACATCCGCCACTAAGGTCCAACTAACAAAGCAATGCCTACCAGCCGTCCGCTGGTCCTGGGTACAACTACTCTGTTGGAGCATACTCTGATGCTCTCTGCTACGCAATTTGTGCCATTTTCCGACATAGCCCATATCACATTAGTCTAAACGACCTGGCTTATGTCAACCAGTCTGAAATAAGGTATCATAACCCAAATTCATTATATCAAGCTAAGAGCTAAACAGTGCTGATACACACGATATACAACCACTGCATAGGCGGATTACGAGAACTTCTAGTCTCCAACACATATATAACACATGAATCGCTATATCTGGTTCCACACTCCACCGTACGAATACATAACGCATATCAAGCGCCCATTCTTTCCACGAAAGCCATTCAAAAATTTCACTATGCCATCAACGACTCAATTATTACAGTCGATCCCACAAGAGAATACCACCATGCCATTAGATATTATCAGTTTACATTACCTTGTCCCTTTTGGACCATATTCCCTGCCAAATTACTAGAATAGCAGTACCATTTTCTTAAATCATCAGAAAGATCGATTCTTAATTCACCTGCAGCTGTCCGCGCTGCTCAATAATTTTATTGACTTCCCATATATTATGAATTGATCTCAAAACCTAGAATATACCATTATCAACTTTCCATCACACATCGCATATGCCACACCACCCTAAGATAACATGGAAATTCATATTCCTTTCCTACGCCGCAAACATCGGCGCACTCAACTCGTCAAGGGCTTTCATGATCCCATATAGAGAAAACTCATTACACATTCCCAACCTTGCATACCAACAGGAAAAATACACTCATTTTCAAACCACGGTATAACACATCGCAAACTCTTTCTACCAATTACATTGCATAAATTAAACCGCCAGGACTGAGTCCTTATACCCATATCAAGTTACACAACTGCCAGCACTCAAAAGCTTTGCTGCACAATATCTACAAGACTCATCACTTCAAACACATACCATGAATTAATCATATTCCTTATCATACCGCTTCAGTTTATTAACAAGTTGTTCCATTTACCCAGTTTCCTTTCTGATTCATCTCTAATTTCATATCAGTCTTTACTGTAGTACGACAATGCCTCAACCCTTTTTACCACACAAGACTCGTACACAAGACCACACTGTCTAAGACCCATAGGTCACTGAATACTCTCTCAGTGTTCCCAGAAGTACCACGTTCTACCACACTTTATTTTGATGAACTTCCCGCGATTTTTAAATTTATCATTACTTCCCAATACGGATACGTAGAATCCCGTCCTTCACATGATATAACACAAGCCTTGATCTTCTCTAACGAAACCACCATCTTTAGCCACATACACAAATCTTAAGGCACCTGACTGTTACAAGCAAAATCTTGAACACTGCAAAACCATTCTCGGGCATCATTCACCCTTATTCAGTTGTAATTCAACTGTCCCATTGAGTAGAACCACTCGTGTTTTGTTAGAACTCTGACATCGCAGAACATGATTACTTACGGATACAATGAGCCATCTTTCCTTTCTATACACCGAACATTCTCTACCAACAGTAGTTCAAAACATCCTAGTATTTCTTCACATCTACGAAGCACCATAACCTTTACCAGAATTTCCCAACATACTTAAAGACAGAATCAACATAGCACACAATAGTGCAATCAGTTAATCAATAGCAACCTCCCCAACTTAGCTCGAAGCCATTCATCAAAGCACTTTTAACCACTCATGTCATTATTACTCAAGTGATGCCGAAATGTTACAATGAGATTAAACTCAAGTCATTTACAAGCCTTGACAGAGACTCGAATCATCAGAGACCTTAACCCTTCTGCAATTCTTGCATTTATACACACACCACCAATAAGCCCACTCTCTTAAGGTGACAGAAATCTTTCTAAGTCCCAAATTTTCCAAAACTTTCGGCAGAGTTTCCTTTGTAATTTGGCATATCCACCTGCCAGAGAATCACCAAAACCATCCTAGCAATACATTCACAGCTCAACAAGACATCACAATGTATTTCAACAACATTAAATCTCAATACTACACAATTCATATTATCATAATTGGTACATGAACATGCGTTGTACCTGCTTGAATCATAACACATCAACTACCTTTCAATTACACATGAGAATCATTCCACCTACCTCGCCTCAATTTAGCATTTCAGCACAATACCTTCTACCAGGATACACATAGCATAATCATTTTAGTCTTTCTGAGTTTGAACACGTTCCACTACACATAAAGCACTTTACCTTCCAATTAAGAGGCGATGGAAATATTTCTCACGCCCATAGCTAGGGCTACATATCAAATCACAATAAAGATCAATACCGATCGTATGAACTTCATAATACCGGCTCGCGAAATTAGTAACTTGGTGCTCAAGCCATAGACAAGGATCTGGCCTCGAGTCCTCCCGACTGGCCCAACATGAATTCACGGAGATTATATCTCGCCCCTCGACCGGGGAATCGCAAGCCATAAGTCAATTATATTACTGAGCGCTCGAAGCGTACTCAGACGTGCGGAAGGAGTTTCAAAATGGTATATCTCAATCCGAATCAAGTACGCACGATAAGAATTCCAAGAAGTGTGGAGTGTATCCTAAAGGTTCGCAGCCTCCCGAGGATAAGTACAGGCGTCCCCGTACCGATCCACAAGACTCTACTACATCATAGAGCTATGCACTCCTTATCAATTTACACCAGGAGATCTGGTCAATAAGGCAACTAATGCATGTGTGCCAGTAATGTATGAGTGTTGAATGTTATGCCACGTAGTACACGTAAACCAATGTATGTATGCCATGCAATGCATATGACCGCTACGGCGTGTAGCCCGATCCAATTTGGGTACCCGTGCTCACCGTGGGGGTTCAGACTCCGGAGGGGCTCCTACAGCCCAAGCACAATATTAATATCACATCTGCTGTGGCGCGCAACCCGATCCGTATACCACTGCGGCGTGCAGTCCGATCCATGCATGTGTATGCATATGCTCACATAAATTGTCATGCCCTAACATATGGCCCTCGGCCCCAATCAGTCTAACAAATAATCAAGAAAGCCCTACGGGCAACAATATCATATTAGCTCACAGCTAAAAAAAATGTTATTAAGACATTGTTCAAGTTTTTCATAACCTTATAAAAATGCTGAATAGCAAAATACCATTTAAAACCTTAAATTTAGAATAAAATATGCACGGTGTTATCAAGACAATGATACTAATCCCTGAAGGATCCAAATAATCGGCACGAAGCCCAAGCATGATAATTAGTCCAATTCATTTCAACAATTAAATATTATTATTTATTACGCGGGACGGACCAAGTCACAATCCCCAATGGTTCTCTACCTCACGCCCGTTATCCGGCGTGCAAGTCACCTCGACACAGCACTAAGATGTGCAAGTCCGAGGTTTACTAACCCTTAGGACATCATTTACAAGTATTACCCACCTCGAACCGACGAAACCTCATGCCCTCGACGCCTTAGCTCCTCGAACCGGCATCCACGCACGTCAAAACTAGCACAAATCAGCACAAATATATCAAAATAGGCTAATGGAACATAACCCAATCGAAAGAAATCGAAAACTATCAAAAATCACGAAATTTGCAAAACCCGAGCCCCGGGCCCACATCTCGAAAAAATTTGAAACTCATATTTCTAGAACCCTCGTCTCGCCACGAGTCCATACATATAAAATTTACCAAAATCGGAGTTCGGTTGGCCTTTCAAAACCCAAATTTTCGTTTTCAATATCTCGACCACAATCCTTCACAATTTCTACCCAAATTCATGAAGATTGATGTTAATTCTACCATAAAATGATGTTTTTGAGTCAAGAAACTTACCTCCGATGAATACCCAATGATTTCCCAGCGTTTTCCTGTGATTTCTTCTCTCTAGGGCTCAAAATTATGTTTTTTGGTATATGAACCCGTGAACCCTCTGTTCTGCAATTTAACTCACTGCCTGAACATTTAACCCTACGCGATCGCAGCACTGGGCTCGCGATCGCGATGCACAAATCCTGGGCTGTCAACTTTTCTTCTACGCGATCGCGTGAACCTGGATGCGATCGTAGTGACCCACTTAGCGACCCTACGCGATCACATCAATACACCCGCGATCGTGATGCACAACCAGTCGACCTTATGCGATCGCATCTCTCTTCCTGCGATCGCGAAGAACAATTTTTCGGCCTCACTCCGATACACTACGCGATCGCAGACTCAACCTTGCGATCGCAGAGCTTCCCATCTTTGCCCTACGCGATCGCAAAGCTCAACATCCTCCTTTTATGCGATCGCATACATAGCTTCGCGATCGCGAAGCACAAAAATTCTCTGCATTTATTGCAGCAGAAACAGTAGTGCCTTTGGCACAAATTGGTCCGTTTGGACCCCCGAATTCATCCCGAGGCTCCCGGGACCCCAACGAAAATCACCAACATACTCCAAAACACGATATGAACTTGTTCCAATCATAAAAACATCATCCTAAACATCAAAATCACCATTTCCACACGGATTCAAGCCTAAGTTTCTTCAAAACTTTCAAAACTAACATTCAATCCAAAACCCGACCAAACGACGTCCGAATGACCTGAAAATTTGCAGACATATCCAAAATCACATAACGAAGCTACAGGAATTGTCGGAATTCCATTCCGACCCCCGGATCAAAATCTCACCTACCGTTCGGATTTCGCCAAAATTCAACCTTCGCCAATTCAAGCCTAAAACTACACCGGACCTCCAAATTCAATTTCGATTGCTCTCCTAAGTCATAAATGATCCCCCGAGACTAGTCGAATCACCAGAATTCGATTCCAAGCACTCTAACTCGATAGTCAACTCTAGGTTGACTTTCCATATTCAAACTTCCTTCAAACATGCTATTTGCTTTATTTTCCATTCAATTCACTCCTAACTCACCCGATATGTTCTAACACTGATATAGAAGCATAAGATATGTTAATGCAAGGTAACGGGGTGAAAATTCCCGTATCGACGGGCCGGGTCCTTACAGACTTAGATAATTATATGCAAACTAAAAAATCACACACATAGAATCACTAAATAAAAATATAGAAAAATTACTGTTATTAAAAACTTTAGCTAAAGAAAATTATAACTTAGCATTTAACCAGCAATGAATCAAAAATATAATCAATTACCAACACAGTTAGTAACTAATCAATCTAAAAGACCTATAACAGAGCTAATCGGAGCTATACCCGACCCCAACCCCCAATTTGGTATCAGAGCTAGAACCGAAAATAGTAGAAGTGAAAATAGTAATAATAAGATTAATAGATTAAAAGAAGCAGATAGAATTAAAAATGAATTATATGGTTTATATTGTGAATTTAATTACTTAAAAATCTCTAAAAATAATAATGATAGATTAGAACAACTTATAGATATAATTTAAGAATTAGAATGGAAACTAATAATACAACTTAAAAGATGAATAAAGAAGAATTTGCAGTAGACGAAAAAACATATGAAAACTCAGAAGGACTAAAAATAAAATTGTATTTTCTAATATAGGAAGAAAATATAAGAAAATAGGAGATAACTTATATCTAATGTTAGAAAAAGAACCACTAAAATTAGAAGATAGCCTAACCGCTTTAGTAAGAATAACAAGAGAAACCGAAAATATGAGATAGAAAAAATTAAACAACAATCAAAAATAGAAATAAAACAGATAGAAGAAACAAAAAATGCTAAAATAATAGAATTAGAAAAAGAATTAAACATGTTAAAAGAACTATATGCAACCGGACAAAAAGAAAAAGAACAAGAAAATAAATTACAACTTGAGATAAATAGATTCAAAGAACAATTACAAGAAGAAAAATTAGAAATAATTAGAACAGAAGAAATAAATGAACCAAATAATAATAGTGATTTAGAAAATTATTCAGAAACAAGCGAAACATATACGGAAATTTTAGAAAATATAGCACAAGTCGAACAAAACGAAGAAGGTAGAAATGATCGTATAGAAATAAATGCGATAATAGATGAAAAACCTAGTACATCAGGAACAAAAGATACACAATTAGAGCAAAAAAGTTATATAAATTACGAAAATAATTATACGAAAACATATAGAAATGATAGAGAACCAAGATATACAAAATTGATTCCAACACAAATACCAACAACAATACAACATAATTTCTTAGATCTAGATTGTGTAAAAGAAATAAATAAGACAATCCAGTTATGGGTAGGATATATGACAAAACAGATTATAGACAATAAAATAGGAATATCAGATGTAACAGAATACATAGAAAGAACATTAATAGGAACGACTAAATTATGGTTACAAAATATAAATAAAGATGCCTTAGGAATATTAAGAAATGACAAAAAACTTGATGGTGAAAAAGCTACAACAACTATAGAAATTTTACATAAATATGAAACAACTATAAGAAATGAATTTAGTAGTGCAGAAACAGAAGTAGTAGAACAACATAGAGAAAAAATATTAAATAGAAATCTAATGTCAAAATTAGCAATATGTAATATGTGTTACATAGACGAATATACATGTGCATTTAAAGAATTTTACTATAAAGGAATATATAGTATAGAGGAAAGTAAAGAAATAAGAAAATTATATTTTTCAAAATTACCAGAACCATTAAGTTCAAAAATATTAAAAGATTGGAATAATGCAGCATTACAAGATACCTTAGGAGCAAGAATTAAATACTTACAAAATTGGTTTGCAGAATTATGTAAAAAACATAAAGAAGAAGTTAAAATGGAAAAATCGTTAATAAAAAAACTTAGCATGTTGTAAAGATAAAACAACACCTCAGTTTGGATGTAATAAAAGATACTATAATAAAAATCATAATAAAATTAAAAAATATAAAAAGTATAAGTCAAAATTTAAGTATAAAAAACCTACACGAAGATATTATGTAAAGAAATTTAATAACAAAAGACAGTACCGACATAAGAAAAAATTATCAGAATATAAATGTTATAATTGTGGAAAATTATGACATTTAGCAAAAGATTGTAAAATACCTAAAAATCAAAGAGCTAAGCAAATATCAGAAATAATAATAAGTGACGAAGAATACTTATGTAACGACCCGGCCGGTCGTTTTAGAAAATTACGCCCCAATTGTGTCACGACCCTAGTTCACCAATTGTGAACATGTCGTGATGGCACCCAATCCCCACGACTAGGTAAGCCTAACACGTTGCGGAATCTATAAGTTATAAATACTTAAATAAGAAACAACGGAAAATAACATAAAAGATATGTAATCCGTGCCGCTTGGCACATACATCCGTCACACAATAAATAAAACACTACCAAGATCCGGAACCCCACGGTAACACAGACTAAAAGAGAAATACAACTGTGGCTCTATGTGTAAAGAGTATCTAACAACGAAATGAAGAAAAATGTCAACTAGTAATACTAGAATAGAAGGGAAGCCTCCGGATCCGCGGACGTGGCAGATCATACCTCGAAGTCTCCCAGAAAGCTGCGGAATCACCTAGTACGAGCCTGCTCTGATGTACCTGGATCTGCACAACAAAAGTGTGCAGAAGAGTAGCATGAGTACACCACGGCGGTACTCAGTAAGTGCCAAGCCTAACCTCGATGGAGTAGTGACGAGGAAGGTCAGGGCCCTACTGAGAAACAATAATAATATAATGATAACAAAATAAACAGTTTAACAGATAATAACAATAATTTCCGAAATAACAACATTACGATATTTACTGAAACTGTCTACAATCAAGCTAATAACAAGTAACCAACTCAAATAAACGAATCCAGGATCCGTGGGAATTGAACCCACAGTCCCATTCTCAGTATCCCTGGGTCTCCAGGAATCGAACCCGCAGCCCATGTTTCAATAATATCTCAATAACTCAGGATCTCCGGGAATCGAACCCGCAGTCCCTACCAATAAGTCAGGATCTCGGGAATCGAACCCGTAGTCCATATTTCAATAATCTCAGGATCTCGGGAATCGAACCCGTAGTCCACATTTCAATAATCTCGGGATCTCGGGAATCGAACCCGTAGTCCACATTTCAATAATCTCAGGATCTCGGGAATCGAACTCGTAGTCCACATTTCAATAATCTCGGGATCTCGGGAATCGAACCCGTAGTCCACATTTCAATAATCTCGGGATCTCGGGAATCGAACCCGTAGTCCATATTTCAATAATCTCAGGATCTCGGGAATCGAACCCGTAGTCCATAACCACAGCAAGTAAAGGAATACACAGAGAGAGAAGTATAATATGCCTAATGATAACTTCGCCGATGAACAGCGCCAGCGATTTACCAAGAAAAACTCAAGTAAGTCAATTAAGCAACTGGACAGTTAGATTCTATCTAACCATGCTTTTCTAACTACTACCGGGTAGGAAATTTCGAATTTAACAACTAAAAACAGGAATATCACTCATTGAACATTTTGAGTAAAGTATGTGTTCAACAACCAGCGCATGTACACGCCCGTCACCTCGCGTATAAGGCATTTAAAGTATCACAATAATATCCTAGGGGTGAAAGTCCCCCACACGAAGTTAGACAAGCCACTTACCTCAATTCCGGTACAAAACCGCTAAGTAATAACCCTCTTGCCACGAATGTCGGCCTCCACAAGTGTAGTATCTGATAAAAATCAATAGAATCACATCAAAATAGGCCAATTGGGCATTACCCAATCAAAATAACTCAAATTCACCAAAACCCACAAGTTGCCAAAACCCGACTTTCGGTACGCTTATCGAAAAATCACGAAAGTTATATATTCGGAATCCTTGTTTCAATACGAGTCTAAGTATATAAAGTTTATCAAATTCGGACTCCATTTGCCCACTCAAAACCTTGATTTTCTAAAGGTTTTGGTCTAGGGTGAAAACCCCCATTAATTACCCAATTTCCTCCATTTTCATGAAAAACTTGCATAATATTATCAACAACAATCATAATTGGAGTCCATAATTGATTACCCTGAAGAAACCCCTTGAATCTCCCTTCAAAATCGCCCAAATCGCCCCTTAAGCCGAGCCCTCAAAGTTTGGAAATGTTTCTGAAATTTCTAACTTCGAATATAATTAACTCTCTGCGATTTCCGCTTCTGCGGACAAAATTCCGCTTCTGCGGATCCGCTTCCGCGACATTTTGTTGCTTCTGCGAAGCCCAGGCCTGGCGGGCCCATTTCGCTTCTGCGAGAAGAGGACGCTTCAGCGATTCCGCTTCTGCGGAAGCACAGTCGCTTCTGCGACTTCGCTTATGCGGACAAACGTCCGCTCCTGCGGAGGGCCACCAAACAGTTCACTTCCGCTCCTGCGGAAGACTTTCCGCTCCTGCGTGACCACCTCCACGATCCAAAATCCGCTCCTGCGACCCTCGCTCCTGCGGAGAAATTGTCGCTTCTGCGGACTCGCCTCTGCGGTCCAAGCTCCGCAGAAGCGAATACCACAGAAGGCAGGCACCAAGCCTGCTGCAAGTTTTTAAGATTCTTGCCGTTTAATCACCCGAATTCATCCCGAGTCCCCGGGACCTCATCCAAACACACCAACACATCCTAATACCTTATTCGAACTTGTTCCAATCCTTAAAACGCGTCTAACAACATCAAAACCCATAATTCACATCGAATTCAAGCCTAAATTTCTTAAAACTTTCCGAATTGCACATTCGATCTAAAACCCGACCAAACGACGTCCGAATGACCTGAAAATTTGCGGACATATCCAAAATCACATAACGAAGCTAAAGAAATTGTTGGAATTCCATTCCGACCCTCGGATCAAAATCTCACCTATCGTTCGGATTCGCTAAAATTTCAACCTTCGGCATTTCAAGCCTAATTGAGCTACGGACCTCCAAAATACATTCCGAACGCGCTTCCAACCCCGAAATCACCTAACGGAGCTAATGGAACCATCGGATTTCCGTTTCGAGATCGTCTTAACACTGTTCCAGCTACGGACCGTTTTCTAGCTTCAAAGCTCTTATTTAGGGACTAAGTGTCCCAAAATGCTCAAATTTTCGGAACCGACTCTCCCGACAACCCACAATAGCAGAAATGAACTTAGGGAAACAGTTAAATTAGGGATTGGGGCGTAATTTTTCTAAAACGACCGGTCGGGTCGTTACATCTTCCCACACTTAAAGATTCGTTCGTCCTCGAACGAGCATAGAAAACATACCTAGAGTAGTGAAAAGATGAGGGCACTGGCTGCGCATATCCTGCTCGGTCTCCCAAGTCGCCTCCTCGACCGGCTGGCCCCACCACTGAACCTTTACCGAAGCGATGTTCTTTCACCTTAGCTTTCTGACTTGCCTGTCTAGAATGGCTACTGGCTCCTCAACATAAGACAGATCCTTGTCTAGCTGAACGGATGTGAAATCCAACACGTGCGACGGGTCACCATGGTATCTCCGGAGCATGGAGACATGAAATACGGGGTGAACTCCGGCTAGGCTGGGAGGTAAGGCCAAATCATAAGCAACCTCCCCAACACGCCTCAAAATCTCAAAAGGGCCAATAAATCTAGGACTCAGCTTCCCTTTCTTTCCAAACCTCATAACGCCCTTCATGGGCGAGACTCGAAGCAGAACCCGCTCACCAACCATAAAAGCCACATCGCGAACCTTCTTGTCCGCATAACTCTTCTGTCTAGACTGGGCTGCACGAAGTCTGTCCTGAATCACCTTGACCTTGTCCATAGCCTCCTGAACCATATCGGTACCTAGCAACCTGGCCTCGCCCGGCTCAAACCAACCCACGGGAGACCTGCACCTCCTACCATATAGGGCCTCGTACGGTGCCATCTGAATACTAGACTGGTAGCTGTTGTTATAAGCAAACTCCGCCAGTGGCAAGAAGTGATCCCATGAACCTCCAAACTCAATCACGCACGCACGGAGCATATCCTCCAAAATCCGAATAGTGCGCTCGGACTGCCCATCAGTCTGGGGGTGAAATGCTGTGCTCAGCTCCACCCGAGTACCTAACTCCTGCTGTACAGCTCTCCAGAACCGTGAAGTGAACTGAGTGCCTCTATCTGAAATGATGGAAACTGGAATACCATGCAGCCGAACTATCTCCTTGATATAGATCTCCGCCGGTCGCTCCGATGAATAAGTAGTGCTCACCGGTATAAAATGGGCGGACTTGGTCAGCCGATCCACAATAACCCAAATGGAATCAAACTTCCTAACAGTCCGTGGAAGCCCGGATACAAAGTCCATGGTGATGCGCTCCCATTTCCACTCTGGAATCTCAATCCGCTGCATCAATCCACCCGGGCGCTGATGCTCATACTTCACCTGCTGGCAATTGAGGCATCTAGAAACATAATCAACTATATCCCTCTTCATCCGCCTCCACCGGTAATGCTGTTTCAAGTCCTGATACATCTTCGCGGCACCCGGATGGATGGAATACCGCGAACTATGGGCCTCTGCTAGAATCAGCTCTCGAAGATCATCTACATTGGGCACACAGATACGCCCCTGCATCCTCATGACTCCATCATCCCCGATGGTAACATCTCGAGCATCACCACGCCGAACTCTATCCCTGAAGGACAAGCAAATGAGGGTCGTCGAACTGACGCTCCCTTATGCGGTCAAATAGAGAAGACCGAGAAACCACACATGCCGGAATCCGGTTGGGCTCCGAAAGATCCAATCTAACAAACTGCCTGGCTAGAGCCTGAACATCCATCGCCATAGGCCTCTCTGAAACTGGTAGATATGCTAAACTCCCCAAACTCTCTGCCCGACGACTCAAGGCATCAGCAACCACATTAGCCTTGCCCGGATGATAGAGAATAGTAATATCATAGTCCTTCAGTAGTTCCAACCATCTCCTCTGACGCATATTCAGGTCCTTCTGCTTAAGCAAGTGTTGCAAGCTCCGGTGATCAGTGTAGATCTCAGAAGGAACCCCATATAAATAATGACGCCAAATTTTCAAGGCGTGAACAATGGCGGCTAGCTCCAAATCATGAACAGGGTAATTCTTCTCATGCACCTTCAGCTGTCTCGACGCGTAGGCAATCACCCTACCGTCCCGCATCAATACCGCACCGAGTCCAACTCGTGAGGCATCACAATATACGGTATAGGACCCCGTACCTGTAGGCAACATCAATATAGGGGCCGAAGTCAAAGCTGTCTTGAGCTTCTGAAAGCTCGCCTCACACTCGTCTGTCCACTGAAAAGGGGCACCCTTTTGGGTCAATCTAGTCATAGGTGCTGCAATCGAAGAGAACCCTCTACGAAACGACGGTAATAGCCCGCCAAACCAAGGAAACTGCGAATCTCAGTAGCGGAGGAGGGTCTGGGCCAACTCTGCACGGCCTCCACCTTCCTCGGATCTACTCGAATACCATCACTCGATACCACGTGGCCCAAAAATGCCACCGAACTCAACCAGAATTCACATTTAGAGAACTTGGCATAAAGCTGCTTCTCCCTCAGGATCTGAAGCACTATTCTTAAATGCTGCTCGTGCTGTTCCCGGCTCCGAGAATATATTAGAATATCATCAATGAAGACAATCACGAACGAGTCCAGATAAGGCCTGAACACACTGTGCATCAAATGCATAAATGCTGCTGGGGCATTAGTCAACCCAAAAGACATCACGAGGAACTCATAGTGACCATACCGGATCCTGAAGGCAGTCTTCGGGATATCTGGCTCCCGAATCTTCAGCTGGTGATACCCAGAGCGCAAATCAATCTTAGAAAACACATGTGCGCCCTGTAGCTGGTCAAATAAATCATCAATACGGGGCAAAGGATACTGGTTCTTCACTGTAACCTTGTTCAGCTGACGATAGTCAATACACATACGCATAGAACCGTCCTTTTTCTTCACAAACAATACAGGAGCACCCCAAGGCGAAACACCGGGTCGAATAAAACCCTTGCCCAATAACTCCTGTAACTGATCCTTCAACTCCTTTAACTCAGGAGGAGCCATACGGTACGGTGGAATAGAGATGGGCCGAGTGCCCGGCAACAAGTCAATAGCAAAGTCAATATCTCTGTCAGGCGGCATGCCCGGAAGATCAGCTGGAAATACATCAGCAAAGTCATGTACCACATGAACAAAATCAATAGAGGGAGTGTCAACACTGACGTCCCGCACATAGGCTAGATAAGCAGCACATCCCTTCTCAACCATACGCTGAGCTCTGAGAAAAGAAATAACATGGCTAGGGGTGTGATCTATAGTACCACTCCACTCAATACGTGGAATGCCCGGCATAGCCAGCGTCACGGTCTTGGCGTGACAATCAAGAATAGCATAATGGGGCGACAACCAGTCCATGCCCAAAATAATATCAAAATCGACCATCCCAAGCAGCAATAGATCCGCTCTGGTCTCAAAATCACAAATGGTAACCAAACACGACCGATATACGCGGTCCACTACCAAAGAATCACCCACCGGAGTGGAAACATAAATGGGGGCACTCAAAGAATCCCGAGGCACACCCGGATGAGAAGCAAAGTAAGAAGACACATATGAAAAAGTGGAACCAGGGTCGAATAGAACCGATGCCTCCCCGTGACTAACCATAATAATACCTGTGATAACAGAGTCAGATGCAACAGCCGCAGCGCGATCGGGAATAGCATAGAATCTGGCCTGTCCCCCCTCTCGAGGGCGGCCTCTGGAACCCTGACCCCCGCCCCTGGATGACCGGGCAGGTGGAGTGGCAGCCGGGGCCGGAATGATAGCCTGCCGGCCCCGAGAACCACGCGAATGCCGTGATGACCGATGAGGGGCTCCTCTCCTCGCGCCCGGGGCACTCCCTAACCGGGTGGCGAGTATCCCCGCACTCAAAACAAGCTCGGGAGGACGCGGTGGCCGTGATCGACCGGCCTCACCCCCACTAGTTTGACCCCTGGAAGGACCCCGCGCAGGAGGTGCACCGGAAACCGGGGGAGCATAATAAGGCTCCCGAGGTCTTGGAAGACCTGGAGTACTACCGGCTGCGGGCAATGCCGAGTGAACCGGTCGACCGGAATAACCCCTGCCAAAACGACCGGCTGATGAAGTGCGGGCACCGGAGAAATGACCCGACTCACGAGACCTCTTGGCCTCTCTCTCCCTCCGCTCTCTAGGGAGAATACTCTCGATCCTCTTGGCAATGCTAACTGCCTGCTGATAAGATATATCTGTCTCCAGCTCTCTGGCCATGCTGGATCGGATAGGCGGAACAAGGCCCTCGATAAATCTCCGCACTCTCTCCCGAACCGTGGCTACCAAAGCCGGTGCATGCCTGGCTAGGCGGGTGAAACTGATAGCATACTCCGATACCGACATGGAGCCCTGTCGCAACCGCTCAAACTCCGAGCGCCAAGAATCCCTAAGGCTCTGTGGAACAAACTCCCTCAAAAACAGATCTGAAAACTGCGTCCAAGTCAATGAAGCAGACTCCTCCGGACTATCCAACTCATACGTGCGCCACCAATCATAAGCGGCCCCACGAAACTGAAAAGCAGTGAAGGAAACCCCGCTGGTCTCCACAATCCCCATGGTACGAAGAATACGATGACACTCCTCCAGAAAACCCAATGCATCATCTGTAGCCAAACCACTGAACACTGGAGGATCATATTTCTTGAACCTCTCCAATCTACGCTGCTCGTCCTCAGAGGCAGCTGGCCTACCTCCGGGCTGTGCTGGGGCGGCAGGAGGCATAACCAAAACATCCAGAACCTGCCCCACTGGCACACGCTGCTACGGTGTAACGGCTGCAGGAGTCTGGGCCCATCCCCCGGCCTGGGATGTAGCTGCAACGAGAGGAAGCAGTCCTGCCTGAGCTAAAGTGGTATACATACTCATAAATAGGGCCAGGGTCTCCTGGAGTGCTGGAATAGTGGCAGCTGTAGTCGGTGTACCAGGTGCCTGCGCTCCAACCTGGTCTACTTATGGCACCTCAGCGGCGGCGCGCGCGGGTGCTGTGGCTGCACCTCAGGCGCGTCCTCGTCCTCTACCTCAGCCCCGGCCTCTGACGGCGGCAACAGGGGGCGCGGGTACCTGATCATCGCGGTTAGCTCGTGTCCTCACCATCTGTGAGAGAATAGAAAGCAGGAGTTTAGATTTTTGATGCCAAAAATGTCGCACGACAAGGAATCCAAAATAAATGAAGAGTTTCCTAAACAGTTACATAGCCCCTCGTAGATAAATACAGACGTCTCCGTATCGATCAGCGAGACTCTAAGCAACCGGTCTGTGTCCCGTGACTCCTATGAACCTAGAGCTCTGATACCAACTTGTCACGACCCTAGTTCACCAATTGTGAACATGTCGTGATGGCACCCAATCCCCACGACTAGGTAAGCCTAACACGTTGCGGAATCTATAAGTTATAAATACTTAAATAAGAAACAGCGGAAAATAACATAAAAGATATGTAATCCGTGCCGCTTGGCACATACATCCGTCACACAATAAATAAAACACTACCAAGATCCGGAACCCCACGGTAACACGGACTAAAAGAGAAATACAAACTGTGGCTCTATGTGTAAAGAGTATCTAACAACGAAATGAAGAAAAATGTCAACTAGTAATACTAGAATAGAAGGGAAGCCTCCGGATCCGCGGACGTGGCAGATCATACCTCGAAGTCTCCCAGAAAGCTGCAGAATCACCTAGTACGAGCCTGCTCTGATGTACCTGGATCTGCACAACAAAAGTGTGCAGAAGAGTAGCATGAGTACACCACGGCGGTACTCAGTAAGTGCCAAGCCTAACCTCGATGGAGTAGTGACGAGGAAGGTCAGGGCCCTACTGAGAAACAATAATAATATAATGATAACAAAATAAACAATTTAACAAATAATAACAATAATTTCCGAAATAACAACATTACGATGTTTACTGAAACTGTCTACAATCAAGCTAATAACAAATAACCAACTCAATAAAACAAATCCAGGATCTGTGGGAATTGAACCCACAGTCCCATTCTCAGTATCTCCGGGTCTCCGGGAATCGAACCCGCAGTCCATGTCTCAATAATATCTAAATAACTCAGGATCTTCGGGAATCGAACCCACAGTCCCTACCAATAATTCAGGATCTCGAGAATCGAACCCGTAGTCCACATTTCAATAATCTCGGGATCTCGGGAATCGAACCCGTAGTCCACATTTCGATAATCTCAGGATCTCGGGAATCGAACCCGTAGTCCACATTTCAATAATCTCGGGATCTCGGGAATCGAACCCGTAGTCCATATTTCAATAATCTCGGGATCTCGGGAATCGAACCCGTAGTCCACATTTCGATAATCTCAGGATCTCGGGAATCAAACCCGTAGACCATATTTCAATAATCTCAGGATCTCGGGAATCGAACCCGTAGTCCATAACCACAGCAAGTAAAGGAATACACAGAGAGAAGTATAATATGCCTAATGATAACTTCGCCGATGAACAGCGCCAACGATTACCAAGAAAACTCAAGTAAGTCAATTAAGCAACTAGACAGTTAGATTCTATCTAATCATGCTTTTCTAACTACTACCGGGTAGGAATATCGAATTTAACAACTAAAAACAGGAATATCACTCATTGAACATTTTGAGTAAAGTATGTGTTCAACAACCATCGCATGTACACGCCCGTCACCTCGCGTACAAGGCATTTAAAGTATCACAATAATATCCTAGGGGTGAAAGTCCCCCACACGAAGTTAGACAAGCCACTTACCTCAATTTCGGTACAAAACCGCTAAGAAATAACCCTCTTGCCACGAATGTCGGCCTCCACAAGTGTAGTATCTGATAAAAATCAATAGAATCACATCAAAATAGGCCAATTGGGCATTACCCAATCAAAATAACTCAAATTCACCAAAACCCACAAGTTGCCAAAACCCGACTTTCGGTACGCTTATCGAAAAATCACGAAAGTTATATATTCGGAATCCTTGTTTCAATACGAGTCTAAGTATATAAAGTTTATCAAATTCGGACTCCATTTGCCCACTCAAAACCTTGATTTTCTAAAGGTTTTGGTCTAGGGTGAAAACCCCCATTAATTACCCAATTTCCTCCATTTTCATGAAAAACTTGCATAATATTATCAACAACAATCATAATTGGAGTCCATAATTGATTACCCTGAAGAAACCCCTTGAATCTCCCTTCAAAATCGCCCAAATCGCCCCTTAAGCCGAGCCCTCAAAGTTTGGAAATGTTTCTGAAATTTCTAACTTCGAATATAATTAACTCTCTGCGATTTCCGCTTCTGCGGACAAAATTCCGCTTCTGCGGATCCGCTTCCGCGACATTTTGTCGCTTCTGCGAAGCCCAGGCTTGGCTGGACCATTCCGCTTCTGCGGTCTCTAGGTCGCTTCAGCGATTCCGCTTCTGCGGAAGCACAGCCGCTTCTGCGACTTCGCACATGCGGACAAACGTCCGCTCTTGCGGAGGGCCACCAAACAGTTCACTTCCGCTCCTGCGGAAGACTTTCCGCTCCTGCGTGACCGCCTCCACGATCCAAAATCCGCTCCTGTGACCCTCGCTCCTGCGGAGCAATTGTCGCTTCTGCGGACTCGCCTCTGCGGTCCAAGCTCCGCAGAAGCGAATACCACAGAAGGCAGGCACCAGCCTGCTGCAAGTTTTTAAGATTCTTGCCGTTTAATCACCCGAATTCATCCCGAGTCCCCCGGGAACTCATCCAAACACACCAACACATCCTAATACCTTATTCGAACTTGTTCCAATCCTTAAAACGCGTCTAACAACATCAAAACCCATAATTCACATCGAATTCAAGCCTAAATTTCTTAAAACTTTCCGAATTGCACATTCGATCTAAAACCCGACCAAACGACGTCCGAATGACCTGAAAATTTGCGGACATATCCAAAATCACATAACGAAGCTACAAAAATTGTCGGAATTCCATTCCGACCCTCGGATCAAAATCTCACCTATCGTTCGGATTCGCCAAAATTTCAACCTTCGGCATTTCAAGCCTAATTGAGCTACGGACCTCCAAAATACATTCCGAACGCGCTTCCAACCTCGAAATCACCTAACGGAGCTAATGGAACCATCGGATTTCCGTTCCGAGATCGTCTTAACACTGTTCCGGCTACGGACCGTTTTCTAGCTTCAAAGCTCTTATTTAGGGACTAAGTGTCCCAAAATGCTCAAATTTTCGGAACCGACTCTCCCGACAACCCACAATAGCAGAAATGAACTTAGGGTAACAGTTAAATTAGGGATTGGGGCGTAATATTTTCTAAAACGACCGGTCGGGTCGTTACACCAATCCCTAATTTAACTGTTCCCCTAAGTTCATTTTTGCTATTGTAGTTTGCTGGGAGAGTCGGTTCTGAAATTTGGAGCGTTTTGGGACACTTAGTCCCTAAATGGGAGCTTTAAAGTTGGAAAATGGTCTGTAGTCGGAACATCATTAAGACAACCTCGGAACGGAAATCCGATGGTTCCATTTGCTCCGTTAGGTGATTTCGGGGTTGGGAGCGCGTTCGGAATGTATTTTGGAGATCCGTAGCTCAATTAGGCTTGAAATGCCGAAGTATGAAATTTTGGCGAATCCGAAAGATAGGTGAGATTTTGATCTGGGGGTCGGAATGGAATTCCGACAATTTCTGTAGCTTCGTGATATGATATTGGATATGTCCGCAAATTTTCAGGTCATTCGGACGTCTTTTGGTTGGGTTTTAGATCGAATGTGCAATTCGGAAAGTTTTAATAAATTTAGGATTGAATTCGATGTGAATTATGGGTTTTGATGTTGTTAGACGTGTTTTGAGGATTGGAACAAGTTCGAATAAGGTATTAGGATGTGTTGGTGTGTTTGGGTGAGGTCCCGGGGGCCTCGGGGTGTTTTCGGATGGTTAAACGGGAGAAAACATGAAAAATTGCAGGTTTAGGAGTTCTGTTCTGTTGTTTTCGCCCCTGCGGAAATGGAACCGCAGAGGCGAGTCCGCTGAAGTGGAAATAGAATCCGCAGGAGCGAGGGTCGCAGGAGCGGATTTTGGATCGTGGAGGCGGTCACGCAGGAGCGGAAAGTCTTCCGCAGGAGCGGAAAGTCTTCCGCAGGAGCGGAAGTGAACTGTTTGGTGGCCCTCCGCAGGAGCGGACGTTTGTCCGCATAAGCGAAGTCGCAGAAGCGACTGTGCTTCCGCAGAAGCGGAATCGCTGAAGCGACCCAGAGACCGCAGAAGCGGAATGGTCCAGCCAAGCCTGGGCTTCACAGAAGCGACAAAATGTCGTGGAAGCGGATCCGCGAAGCGGAATTTCGTCCGCTGAAGCGGAAATCGCAGAGAGTTAATTATATCAGAAGTTAGAAATTTCAGAAACATTTCCAAACTTTGAGGGCTCGGCTTAAGGGGCGATTTGGGCAATTTTTGAGGGAGATTCAAGGGAAATCATCAGGTAATCAACTATGGACTCATCTTATGATTAGTATTGGTAATATTATGCAATTATATCATGAAAATGGAGGTATTTGGGGTAATTTATAGAGGATTTAGCCCTAGGCTTGAACTTTAGAAAATCAAGGTTTTGAATGGGCAAATGGAGTCCGAATTTGGTAAATCTTATATGCTTAGACTCGTATTGAGACGAGGGTTCCAAATATGTAACTTTCGTGAATTTTCGATAAGCGTACCAAAAGTCGGGTTTCGGCAACTTGTGGGTTTTAGCGTATTTGAGTTGTTTTGATTGGGTAATGCCCAATTGACCGATTTTGATATGATTCTCTTGATTTTTATCAGATACTACACTTGTGGAGGCCGACATTCGCGGCAAGAGAGTTGTTTCATAGCGGTTTTGTACCGTAGTCGAGGTAAGTGGCTTGTCTAACCTCGTGTGGGGGAATTTTCACCCCTAGGATATTATGTGATAGTTTAAATGCCTTGTACGCGAGGTGACGGGCGTGTACATGCGCTGGTTGTTGAACACATACTTTATTTAAAATATTCGATGAGTGATATTTCTGTCTTTAGCTGTTAATTTGATATTTTACCCGGAAGTAGTTAGAAGAGCATGATTAGGTAGTACTTAACTGTTTAGCTGCCTAATTGTCTTATTTGAACTTCTTGATAATTATTGGCACTATTTTTCGGTGAAGTTATAGTTAAGCATAATTTATTCTCTCTGTGTATTCCTTTATTTGCTGTGCTTGTGGACTGCGGGTTCGATTCCCGGAGACCCAGGGCTGTGGGTTCGATTCTCGGAGACCCGGAGTGATATTGGTAGGGACTGCGGGTTTGATTCCCGAGATCCTGAGTTATTGGTAGGGACTGCGGGTTCTTTTCCCGAGATCCTGAGTTATTGGTAGGGACTGCGGGTTCGATTCCCGAGATCCTAAGTTACTGGTAGGGACTGCAGGTTCGATTCCCGAGATCCTGAGTTATTGGTAGGGACTGCGGGTTCGATTCCCGGAGATCCTGAGTTATTGATTATGTCACGACCCCAAATCCGGTCGTGATGGCGCCCATCATACTGCTAGGCCAGCCCGACCAATCAACAATAACCACGGAGCCACAAGCTCACTTTATCCAATTTAAGCATAACAGTGATAGATATATTAAAAACTGGGAACCAAGTCCCAACACGTGCCAACTCCCATAGACCGAAGGGTCAAGAGTCATGAGCCTCTACAGAGTATACCAAGTGTAAATAGTGAATATAACTGTGCACAAGTGTGGGATGATCATAACAAAATACAGACAAACTGGAGAATCAGGTCCTGCGAACGCTGGCAGCTACCTCGACTGTCCAAAAGCACTCCCGAGCCGCAATGGAATCAGCTCTGCTGTAATGTACCTGGATCTGCACACAAGGTGCAGGGAGTCGGGTGTGAGTACTTCCAACTCAGCGGTAATAAAAGTAAATAATGCTGAAGGGAAGAAAACCACACAAGGCACTATCTCTTGCTACACAATACAGAACTATCATTAAACTTCAAAACACTATCATTTTATTCATTTTCAGCATATGTGAGTAGATTATTTAGAAATCCAAAGTTTTAGCTACTTTCTTTCATTATAACATACCAATACCTGGGAGAATCTCAAGCAGTGCAAGTCAGCACTCAAATCAGCCTCTCGGGCTCAGCACTCCTTAACAATTTATTCCAGGAGATCTGGTCAATAAAGCAACAAATGCACATGTGCCAGTAAAGTATGAGTGCTAAAATGTTATGCCACGTAGTACACGTAAACCAATGTATGTATGCCATGCAATGCATATGACCGCTACGGCGTGTAGCCCGATCCTTTTGGGTACCCGTGCTCACTGGGGGGGTTCAGACTCCGGAGGGGCTCCTACAGCCCAAGCACAATAACAATATCACACCTGCTGCGGCGCGCAGCCCGATCCATATACCACCGCGGCGTGCAGTCCGATCCATGCATGTGTATGCATATGCTCACATGAATGTCATGCCCTAACATATGGCCCTCGGCCCCAATCAGTCTAACAAATAATCAAGAAAGCCCTACGGCAACAATATCATATTAGCTCACAGCAAAAAAATATTATTAAGACCTTGTTCAAGTTTTTCATAACCTTATAAAAATTCTGAATAGCAATAATTCCATTTTAAACCTTAAATTTAGAATAAAATATGCTCAGTGTTATCAAAACAGTGATACCAATCCTTGAAGGATTCAAATAATTGGCACGAAGCCCAAACGTGATAATTAGTCCAATTCATTTTAACAATTAGGTGTTATTATTTATTACGCGGGACGGACCAAGTCACGATCCCCAATGGTGCTCTACCCCACGCCCGTTATCCGGCGTGCAAGTCACCTCAACACAGACACTAAGATGTGCAAGTCCGGGGTTTACTAACCCTCGGGACATCATTTACAAGTATTACCCACCTCGAACCGACGAAAGCTCATGCCCGCGACGCCTTAGCTCCTCGAACCGGCATCCACGCACGTCAAAACTAGCACAAATCAGCACAAATATATCAAAATAGGCTAATGGAACATAACCCAATCGAAAGAACTCGAAAAATATCAAAAATCACGAAATTGGCAAAACCCGAGCCCCGGGCCCACATCTCGAAAAATCTCGAAACTCATATTTCCAGAACCCTCGTCCCGCCACGAGTCCGTACATATAAAATTTACTAAAATCGGAGTTCAAATGGCCTTCCAAAACTCAAAATCCCGTTTTCAATATCTAGGCCACATTTCTTCAAGATTTCAACCCAATTTCATGAAGATTGATGTTAATTCTACCATAAAATGATGTTTTTGAGTCAAGAATCTTACCTCCGACGAATACCCGATGATTTCTCAGTGTTCTCCTCGAGTTTTCTTCTCTCTAGGGCTCAAAATTGTGTTTTTGGGGTATAAACCCGTGAGCCTTCTCTTCTGTGATTTAATTCACTGCCGGACCCGTTTGCTCTACGCGATCGCGACTCGCCTCACGCGATCGCGATGTTCAAAAATTCGGCCTCACGCGATCGCGACTCGCCTCACGCGATCGCGATGTTCAAACATCCGGCTTCACGCGATCGCGTCTCTCTTCCTGCGATCGCGTAGCACAAATTTCCCTGGACCCCATTTCTCTTCTACGCGATCGCGTAGATGCTCATGCGATCGCGATGGCCACCCGGTTAACTCTACGCGATCGCGTGACTGGTGCTCCTGCGATCGCATTGGTCTAGCCCCTAACCCTACGCGATCGCGTCCCCCTCCCCGCGATCGCGGAGAGCAAAATCCTGCTGCATTTATGACAGCAACCAGCCTTCTCATTTTTCCCAAAAATGGTCCGTTTGGACCCCCGGATTCATCCCGAGACCCCGGGACCCCAACGAAAACCACCAACATACTCCAAAACACGATACGAACTTGTTCCAATCATAAAAACACCATACTAAACATCAAAATCACCATTTACACACGAATTCAAGCCTAAGTTTCTTCAAAACTTCCAAATTACACATTCCATCAAAAACCCGACCAAACGACGTCCGAATGAACACCTAACGGAGCTACTGCAACTGTCGAAATGCTACTGCAACTGTCGAAATTCCATTCCGACTCCCGGATCAAAATCTCACCTACCGTTCGGATTTCGCCAAAATTCAACCTTAGCCAATTCAAGCCTAAAACTACACCGGACCTCCAAATTCAATTCCGATTGCTCTCCTAAGTCATAAATGATCTCCCGAAGCTAGTCGAATCATCAGAATCCGATTCCGAGCACTCTAACTCGATAGTCAACTCTAGGTTGACTTTCCATATTCAAACTTCCTTCAAACATGCTATTTGCTTCATTTTCAATTCAATTCACTCCTAACTCACCCGATAGGCTCTAACACTGATATAAAAGCATAAAACATACAATTTCAACATAACGGGGTGGTAATTCCCGTAACGACGGGCCGGGTCGTTACATTCTCCCCAACTTAAACAAACGCTCGTCCTCGAGCGTACCGGAGTGGTACTAGAAGCAACTCAATAGCTGAATGACCTTACCCAGCATATATTCGGGCGATCATACGTCACCCTATCTCACGCAAGTCCGAAAATACCATATAGTCAAAATTTCACAGACCATCTGAACCATAAATCACATTGCACTTTCCGAAATCATATGCCAAATGCTAATCCCATGCCTATACTCAGGATACACTCGAATCCACTGCAATAACCCATATTCACTACTCCGGGTAAGATCATATGATATATCGACAACCCCATCACTCGAGACGATAGTCTCTAATCACAACAACTGGCCACAATAACCAAATACTAGCTGAAAACCTCTTTCATTAGATAAGAGTCTTATTCCAACACCTCCATATCCTGCCCCCGGCAGCTGAAGCACGCGATATACCGAACCCATCTCTCAGGTCAACCATTCGTGAATCCATTTCCCTTTTAAAACTGGCACCACAATAGGTTTCGGAGCCAAACCTCGATTTTTACCTTTCTAACAAGCTAAGATCCAATATGCTTGTATTCATTAATGACTCCAACGGTCATTTCGATTATAACACACCGCACCTGGTGATAAGACACCTCAACACCGACCTAAGCCACGACGAACACAACATAGGCTCCAATAGAAACGTATGCACACACTCGAATCATGACAGCTCAATTCATGACAATTGTCTCCGGCAAAAGAGCTGCAGTTCAATTCCTCAGTGCCATCATAATATAAAACTGAGATCGCGTCTCGCATTATAGAAATAGAGTACCTGAATCCTCCTCGACAGGTCATAACATCACGTGGCCTTGCCACAATTCATGATTCTATCCAAACACCATTACTCATGAAGCACCTCAAGTTACCAAGCTCAAAAACGGTTAGCCACGCACAGATCTAGGTCTTGAACCCAAGCAATCAACCTCACCCACGGTGAAACAATTAACATATGCTATTAAATCCTGAGAGGACACAACCGATGTGCCATTCGCCAAGCGATACTCAAAACGGTCTTTTCCTCAGAAGCGAGGAAGTATTGTATACCGGGTAGCTTATAACTAACTATATTTTCACAATATTCTGTTGCGGCGTGCAACCCGCTCCAATGACATACCCGTGGCGGCGTGCCACCCGATCTAGATACCATACCTGTGGCGGCGTGCCACCCGATCCAAGTAACCCTCGCCAAATAAATACGCGTCGAGTCAAGTTGCTTATCATAATAAACATATATAGCCTCAAGTTTGGCCACAAGAAACGCATCCGACAAAGTTCCTCAATACCATAACTAATCAATGGTAGATACTTCTACACTAACATCCGCCACTAAGGTCCAACTGACAAAGCAATGCCTACCAGCCGTCCGCTGGTCCTGGGTACAACTACTCTGTTGGAGCATACTCTGATGCTCTCTGCTACGCAATTTGTGCCATTTTCCGACATAGTCCATATCACATTAGTCTAGACAATCTGACCCATGACAACCAGTCAGCAATCAAGTATCATATTCCGAATTCGTCTTATCAAGTTAAGAGAGAGCCTCTAGGGCTTCCGATTTCCAATAATCACAAAACGGTGCCGATACACACGATATACAACCACCGCATAGGCGGACTAACGAGAACTTCAAGTCTCCTACACATATATATCACATGAATCACCATGCCCGATTCCGTACTTCACCGTACAAATACATAACGCACATCATGCGTCCATTCATACCACAAAAGCCATTCGGAAACTTCCTTATGCCATTTACAACTCAATCATCAATGTCAACCTAACAAGAGGATACCACCACACCACTAAATATTATCCGTTTACATTACCTTGTCCCTTTGCACCATATACCCTGCCAAATTACTAGAATAGCAGTACCATTTTCTTAAATCACCAGCAGCTGTCCGCGCTGCTCAATAATTTTATTGACTTCCCATATATTATGAACTGATCTCAAAACCTAGAATATACCATTATCAACTTTCCATAACACATCGTGTATACCATATTACACTAAGACAACATGGAAATTCATATCCCTTTCCTCCGCCTCAACATCGGCGCACTCCACTAGTCAAGGACTTTCGTGATCCCTTATAGAAGAAAACTCATTACACATTCCACGCTTCGCATACCGACAGGAGTATACTCATTTTCAAACCATGATAAAACACATCACAAACTATTTCTTCCCATTCGTTGCATAAGTTTAACTGCCAGGACTGAGTCCTTATACCCATATTATACCCATATCGGGTTACACGACTGCCAGCACTCAAAAGCTTTATTGCACAATATCTGCAAGACTCATTACTTCAACCACATACCAGGAATTAGTCGTATTCTTTATCATACCGCTTCGGTTTATTAACAAGTCGTTCCATTTACCCAGTTTCCTTTCCGATTCATCTCTAATTTCATATCAATCTTTACTATAGTACCATAATACATCAACTCATGTTACCACACGAGACTCGCACACAAGACCACACGGTCTAAGACCCATAGGCCACTGAATACTCTCTCAATGTTTCTCAAAAGTACCACATTCTACAATACTTTATTTCGAAGAACTTCTTGCGATTTGAATTCGTTATCATTACCTTCCCATACGGTTACATAGAATCCCATCATTCACATAATATAACACTAGTCTTGATTTTTCTCTAACGAAACCGCCATCTTTAGCCACATACACAAAACTTAAGGCACCTGACTGTTACAAGCAAAATCTTGAACACTACAAAACCATTCTCGGGCATCATTCACCCTTATTCAGCTGTAATTCAACTGTCCTATTGAGTAGAACCACTCGTGTTTTGTTAGAACTCTGACATCGCAGAACATGATTACTTACAGATACAATCAGCTATCTTCCTTTTCTATACGGTGAATATTCTTTACCAACAGCAGTTCAAAACACCCTAGTACTTCATTAGATCTACGAAGCACCATAACCTTTACCAGAATTTTCCAACATACTTAGAGACAGAATCAACATAGCACACAATAGTGCAATCGGTTATTCAATAGCAACCTCCCCAACTTAGCTCGAAGCCATTCATCAAAGCACTTTCAACCACTCATATCATTATTACTCAAGTGATGCCACAAAGTTCTAGTTAGATTAAACTCAAGTCATTTACAAGCTTCGGCGGAGATTCGAATCATCAGAAATATTAACTCTTTTGCAATTCTTGCATTCATTCACACACAACAGTTACGCCCTCTCTTTAGGTGACAAAATCTTTTCTAAGTCCCAAATTTTCCAAAAATTTCGGCAGAGTTCCCTTTGTAAATTGGCCTATCCACCTGCCAGAGAATCACCAAAACCATCCTAGCAATACATTCACAACTCGACAAGACATCACAATGCATATCGACAACATTAGTCTCAATACTACACAAATCATATTATCATATTTGGTACATGAACATGCGTTGTACCTGCTCGAATCATAACACATATCAACTACCTTTCAATTACATAGGAGAACCAATCCACCTATCTCGCCTCAATTTAGCATTTCAGCACAATACCTTCCACCAGGATACACATAGCATAATCATTTTAGTCTTCCCGAGTTTGAACTCGTTCCACTACACATAAGGCACTTATATTACTGAGCGCTCGATGCATACACAGACGTGCGGAAGGAATTTCAAAAGCATATCTCAAGCCTGAATCAAGTACGCACGATAAGAATTCCAAGAAATGTGAAGTGTTTCCTAAAGGTTCGCAGCCTCCCGAGGATAAGTACAGGCGTCCCCGTACCGATCCACAAGACTCTACTAACCGGCTCAAGACTCACGAGGCCTAGTAAACCTAGGCTCTGATACCAACTTGTCACGACCCCAAATCCGGTCGTGATGGCGCCCAGCACACCGCTAGGCCAGCCCGACCAATCAACAATAACCACGGAGCCACAAGCTCACTTTATCCAATTTAAGCATAACAGTGATAGATATATTAAAAACAGGAAACCAAGTCCCAACACGTGCCAACTCCCATAGACCGAAGGGTCAAGAGTCATGAGCCTCTACAGAGTATACAAAGTGTAAATAGTGAATATAACTGTGCACAAGTGTGGGATGATCGTAACAAAAATACACACAAACTGGAGAATCAGGTCCTGCGAACGCTGGCAGCTACCTCGACTGTCCAAAAGCACTCCCAAGCCGCAATAGAATCAGCTCTGCTGTAATGTACCTGGATCTGCACGCAAGGTGCAGGGAGTCGGGTGTGAGTACTTCCAACTCAGCGGTAATAAAAGTAAATAATGCTGAAGGGAAGAAAACCACGCAAGGCACTATCTCTTGCTACACAATACGGAACTATCATTAAACTTCAAAACACTATCATTTTATTCCTTTTCAGCATATGTGAGTAGATTATTTAGAAATCTCAATTTTTAGCTACTTTCTTTCATTATAACATACCAATACCGGGGAGAATCTCAAGCAGTGCAAGTCAGCACTCAAATCAGCCTCTCGGGCTCAGCACTCCTTAACAATTTATACCAGGAGATCCGGTCAATAAAGCAACAAATGCACATGTGCCAGTAAAGTATGAGTGCTAAAATGTTATGCCACGTAGTACACGTAAACCAATGTATGTATGCCATGCAACGCATATGACCGCTATGGCGTGTAGCCCGATCCTTTTGGGTACCCGTGCTCACTGTGGGGGTTCAGACTCCGGAGGGGCTCCTACAGCCCAAGCACAATATTAATATCACACCTGTTGTGGCGCGCAGCCCGATCCGTATACCACCGCGGCGTGGAGTCCGATCCATGCATGTGTATGCATATGCTCACATGAAATGTCATGCCCTAACATATGGTCCTCGGCCCAATCAGTCTAACAAATAATCAAGAAAGCCCTACGGGCAACAATATCATATTAGCTCACAACAAAAAAAAATTATTAAGACCTTGTTCAAGTTTTTCATAACCTTATAAAAATGCTCTGAATAGCAATAATTCCATTTTAAACCTTAAATTTAGAATAAAATATGCTCGGTGTTATCAAAACAGTGATACCAATCCTTGAAGGATTCAAATAATTGGCACGAAGCCCAAACGTGATAATTAGTCCAATTCATTTTAACAATTAGGTATTATTATTTATTACGCGGGACGGACCAAGTCACGATCCCCAATGGTGCTCTACCCCACGCCCGTTATCCGGCGTGCAAGTCACCTCAACACAGCAGCACTAAGATGTGCAAGTCCGGGGTTTACTAACCCTCGGGACATCATTTACAAGTATTACCCACCTCGAACCGACGAAAGCTCATGCCCGCGACGCCTTAGCTCCTCGAACCGGCATCCACGCACGTCAAAACTAGCACAAATCAGCACAAATATATCAAAATAGGCTAATGGAACATAACCCAATCGAAAGAACTCGAAAAATATCAAAAATCACGAAATTGGCAAAACCCGAGCCCCGGGCCCACATCTCGAAAAATCTCGAAACTCATATTTCCAGAACCCTCGTCCCGCCACGAGTCCGTACATATAAAATTTACTAAAATCGGAGTTCAAATGGCCTTCCAAAACTCAAAATCCCGTTTTCAATATCTAGGCCACATTTCTTCAAGATTTCAACCCAATTTCATGAAGATTGATGTTAATTCTACCATAAAATGATGTTTTTGAGTCAAGAATCTTACCTCCGACGAATACCCGATGATTTCTCAGTGTTCTCCTCGAGTTTTCTTCTCTCTAGGGCTCAAAATTGTGTTTTTGGGGTATAAACCCGTGAGCCTTCTCTTCTGTGATTTAATTCACTGCCAGACCCGTTTGCTCTACGCGATCGCGACTCGCCTCACGCGATCGCGATGTTCAAAAATTCGGCCTCACGCGATCGCGACTCGCCTCACGCGACCGCGATGTTCAAACATCTGGCTTCACGCGATCGCGTCTCTCTTCCTGCGATCGCGTAGCACAAATTTCCCTGGACCCCATTTCTCTTCTACGCGATCGCGTAGATGCTCATGCCATCGCGATGGCCACCCGGTTAACTCTACGCGATCGCGACTGGTGCTCCTGCGATCGCATTGGTCTAGCCCCTAACCCTACGCGATCGCGTCCCCCTCCCCGCGATCGCGGAGGGCAAAATCCTGCTGCATTTATGACAGCAACCAGCCTTCTCATTTTTCCCAAAAATGGTCCGTTTGGACCCCCGGATTCATCCCGAGACCCCCGGGACCCCAACGAAAACCACCAACATACTCCAAAACACGATACGAACTTGTTCCAATCATAAAAACACCATACTAAACATCAAAATCACCATTTACACACGAATTCAAGCCTAAGTTTCTTCAAAACTTCCAAATTACACATTCCATCAAAAACCCGACCAAACAACGTCCGAATGACCTGAAATTTTGCAGGCACATCCAAAATCACCTAACGGAGCTACCGCAACTGTCGGAATTCCATTCCGACTCCCGGATCAAAATCTCACCTACCGTTCGGATTTCGCCAAAATTCAACCTTAGCCAATTCAAGCCTAAAACTACACCGGACCTCCAAATTCAATTCCGATTGCTCTCCTAAGTCATAAATGATCTCCCGAAGCTAGTCGAATCATCAGAATCTGATTCCGAGCACTCTAACTCGATAGTCAACTCTAGGTTGACTTTCCATATTCAAACTTCCTTCAAACATGCTATTTGCTTCATTTTCAATTCAATTCACTCCTAACTCACCCGATAGGCTCTAACACTGATATAAAAGCATAAAACATGTAATTGCAACCTAACGGGGTGGTAAATTCTCGTAACGACGGGCCGGGTCACTACAGATTATTTATTGAGACATAGGCTGCAGGTTCGATTCCCGGAGACCCAGAGGTACTGTCAATGGGACTGTGGGTTCGATTCCCACAGGTCCTGGACTTGTTATATTGAGTTGGCTATTTGTTGTGAGCTTAATTGTAGACGATTGCAGTAATCATCTTATTGTTGTTATTTCGGAAATTATTATTCATTTAAACTGCTTATTATTGTTATTATCCTTGTATTATTGTTTCTCAGTTGGGCCCTGACCTTCCTCGTCACTACTCCATCGAGGTTAGGCTTGGCACTTACTGAGCACCGCCGTGGTGTACTCATGCTACTTTTCTGCACACTTTTGTTGTGCAGATCCACGTACATTAGGACAGGCTCACACCAGGTGATTCAGCAGCGCTTTGGGAGACCTCGAGGTATGATCTGCTATGTCCGCGGATCCGGAGGCCTTCCTTCCATTCTAGTGCTAGTAGATGTCTTTCCTTCATTCCGTTGTTAGATACTCCTTTTACATAGAGCTACAATTGTATGATCTCTTTTAGTCTGTGTTACCCGTGGGATTCCGGGTCTTGGTAGTGTTTTAAATAGTGTATTTGACTGTTGTATATGCCAAGCGGCACGGATTACATTCCTTTCATCTTATTTTTTTTTCCGCTAATTCTTATGAAATGTTCATGAACTGGTATATTCCGCAACGTGTTAGGCTTACCTAGTCATGGGGACTGGGTGCCATCACGACATGTTCATGATTGGTGGACCAGGGTCATGACAAGTAGGTATTAAAGCTCTAGGTTCATAGGAGTCACGGGACACAGACCGGTTATTTAGAGTCTCGCCGATCGATACGGAGACGTCCGTATTTATCTACGAGGGGCTATGTAACTGTTTAGGAAAAATCTTCATTTCTTTTGAATTTCTTGTCATGTGATGTTTTGACACCAATTCTTAACTTCTGTCTTCTATTCTCTCACGGATGGTGAAGACACATGGTACACGCGAGGATCAGGCACCCGCGCCCCCTGCTGTCGCCACCAGAGGCCGGGGCCGGGGTAGAGGCCGGGGCTGGGGTAGAGGCCCAGGATGCGCCCGAGGTGCAGCCACAACACCCACGCGCGCTGTCATTGAGGCACCACCGGTGGATCAGGTTGGAGCACATGCACCTGGTACACCTACTACTGCTACTACGACTCCAGCACTCCAGGAGACTCTAGCTCAGTTTATGAGTATACCACTTTAGCTCACGCTGCAGCTACATCCCAGGCTGGGGGAGGGGTCTAGACTCTTGCAGCCGTTACACCTGAGTAGAGAGTGCCAATGGGACAGGTTCCAGAGATTATGGTTATGCCTCTTGCCGCCCCAGCACAGCCCGAAGGTGGGCCAGCTGCCTCTGAGGATGAGCAGCGTAGATTGGAGAGGTTCAAAAATATGACCCTCCAGTGTTTAGTGGTTTGGCTTCAGATGATGCATTGGGTTTTCTAGAGGAGTGTCATCGTATTCTTCGTACTATGGGGATTGTGGAGACCGACGGGGTTTCCTTCACTGCTTTTCAGTTTCGTGGGGCCGCTTATGATTGGTGGCGCACGTATGAGTTGGATAAGTCCAGAGGAGTCTGCTTCATTGACTTGGACGCAGTTTTCAGATATGTTTTTGAGGGAGTTTGTTCCACAGAGCCTTAGGGATTCTTGGCGCTCGGAGTTTGAGCGGTTGCGACAGGGTTCCATGTTAGTATCGGAGTATGCTATCAGTTTCACCCGTCTAGCCATGCATGCACCGGCTTTGGTAGCCACGGTTCGGGAGAGAGTGCGGAGATTTATTGAGGGCCTTGTTCCGCCTATCCG
>JASVEL010013380.1:0-118016 GCA_032618575.1 Nicotiana noctiflora
CTGAACATCAACTGCTAGGGGTCTCTCCCCAACTGGAATATACGCCAAACTGCCCATACTAATAGCCTTCCGGCTCAATACATCAGCCACTACATTGGCTTTCCGGGATGGTACAAGATAGTAATATCATAATCTTTAAGCAACTCAAGCCATCTTCGCTGCCTCAAATTTAGATCTTTCTGCTTAAACAAATGCTGAAGGCTGCGGTGGTCTGTATATACATCACAAGATACACCATACAGGTAATGCCTCCAAATCTTCAAGGCATGAACAATAGCAGCTAACTCCAAATCATGAACAGGGTAGTTCTTCTCGTGGGGCTTTAGCCGACGAGAAGCATATGCAATAACTCTACCCTCCTGCATCAACACACAACCGAGTCCAACTCTAGAAGCATCACAATACACCGTATATGACCCTGAGGCTGATGGGAACACCAGTACTGGAGCTGTGGTCAAAGCCTCCTTGAGCTTCTGAAAGCTCTCCTCACATTCATCAGACCACACAAATGGAGCATTCTTCTGTGTCAACTTAGTCAACGGTAAAGCAATAGATGAGAAACCCTGAACAAACCGACGATAATAGCCTGCCAAGCCGAGAAAACTTCGAATCTCTGTAGCTGAGGAAGGTCTGGGCCAATTCTGCACTGCCTCGACCTTCTATGGATCAACCCGAATACCATCACTGGACACTATATGTCCCAGAAAACCCACAGTATCAAGCCCAGAACTCACACTTAGTGAATTTTGCATAAAGCTTCTCTTCTCTCAACCTCTGCAATACCACCCTCAAGTGCTGTGCATGCTCCTCCTGGCTGTGTGAATATACCAGAATGTCATCAATAAACACAATCACAAAAGAACCAAGGTACGGCCGAAATACACTATTCATCAAGTGCATGAATGCAGCTGGGGCATTAGTCAACCCGAAAGACATCACCAGGAACTCGTAGTGTCCATATTGCATCCTGAACGCTGTCTTCATAATATCCGAGTCCCTAATCTTCAACTGGTGATAGCCCGATCGAAGATCAATCTTAGAAAATACACTAGCTCCCTGAAGCTGATCAAATAGGTCCTCAATACGAGGCAATGGGTACTTATTCTTCACTGTTACCTTGTTCAGCTGCCTGTAATCAATGCACATCCTCATTGTGCCATCTTTCTTCTTTACGAACAACACCGGTGCACCCTAAGGTGACACACTCGGACGAATGAAACCCTTATCTAAGAGTTCCTGAAGTTGTTCTTTCAATTCTTTTAACTCTGCTGGTGCCATACGATAGGGAGGAATAGAAATGGGCTGAGTGCCCGGCACCAAGTCAATACCAAAATCAATATCTCTGTCAGGCGGCATGCCCGGCAGGTCTGCTGGAAATACATCCGGAAACTCCCTCACAATGGGGACCGAATCAAGACTGGGTGTCTCGGCCTCAACATTTCTAATGAAGGCTAAATAAGATAAACAACCCTTGCCAATCATTCGTTGGGCCTTTATATAAGAAATCACCCTGTCGGACACATAATCAGTCAAGCCACGCCACTCGATCCTCGGATTACCTGGAATAGCTAGTGTGACTGTCTTGGCATGACAGTCCCGAATCGCATGGTAAGGAGATAGCCAATCCATGCCTAGAATTACATCGAAATCTACCATGCCCAGTAGTAATAGATCAACTCGGGTCTCCAGACTCCCAATAGTAATAATACAGGATCGATATACCTGATCCACAACAACAGTATCCCCCACCGGGGTAGACACATGTACGGGCAAAGCAAGAATACCACGGGTCATACCCAAATGATGTGCAAAATAAGTAGAGACATAAGAATAGGTGGATCCGGGATCAAATAAGATAGAAGCATCCCTGTGGCAGACTGAGATAATACCTGAAATGACCGCATCTAAAGCACTAGCATCCTTCCTATCCGGAAGAGCATATAAATGAGCCTGGCCTCCACCAGTACGATCTTCACCCCTAGGGCGACCTCTGGATACCTGGCCACCAGGCCTAGCCGACTGTGCTGGCGCTGAAGAAATAGGAGTAGAAGACGAGGGTTGATCCCTCTACCGAGACCGCTTAGGAAGCCACTGAGGACATTCTCTCCTGATATGGCCCAAGTCACCGCACTCAAAACAACGGCCTGATGATGGAAGAAGGGACTGCTGAGGACCCCTAGCTACAGATTAATCCTGTGCTGAGGAAGCAGGAGCAGAGCTCTGAGCTGGAAGAGCACTCAGTGCAGGTTGACTCTGCTGACGGCTCTGCTGACCCTGATAACCCTGATGGCCCTGCCGACCACTATCTGATGAAACCCCACTGGACTCTGCACGTCCAGACTGATGAGACCTGAAAGAACGACCTCTGCTATGCTGAAATTGGCCCCTAGACGAAGCACCACTATAACTGCCAGTACCACGAGGCTTCTTAGCCTCTCTCTCCTCCCGCTCTCTACGGCGATCTGTCTCAATATGACGGGCAGCATCAACCACCTCCTCAAAGGTAACTGCCGAAACTCTCTCCCTGGTCATCAATATGCGGATGGGATAAATAAGGCCATCGATAAATCTCCGAATCCTCTCTCGGTCCGTAGGAACCATCCACATGGCGGGCCAACTGTGTGAATCTCATCTCGTACTGATTAACTGTCATCTCTCCCTGCTTCAACCACTCGAACTGATGTCGCAGCTCCTCTCTCTGAGACTGAGGCACGTACTTCTCCAAAAATACTATGGAGAACTGCTGCCAAGTGAGGGGCACTGCCCCAGCAGGCCTACGCCTCTTGAAATCCTCCCACCACTGAAATGCTGCACCTGTGAACTGAAAAGTGGAGAATGAATGTGATGACCCGGCCTGTCATCATGTGAGTTATCACCCTGTTACCCCCGTTATATGCTTGTTGATGTTGTAAAGTCAATCTGGGTTGAGTTTGATTGAAATTGAGACAGAAAGTATCTTAGAAGAAGGAATAGTTAGGAAAAGTCAATTGGACGTTGACTATTTAGTTAGAGGACTCGGAATCGGATTCGGATGATTCGGTTAGTTCCGAGAGGTGATTTGTGACTTAGGGGAACAATCGGAATTGAATTTGGAGGTCCGGTGTAGAAATAGGCTTGAATTGGCTAAGGTTGAATTTTGGCGAAATACGGACGGTAGGTGAGATTTTGATCCGGGAGTCGGAATGGAATTCCGAAAGTTGCAGTAGCTCCGTTAGGTGATTTTGGATGTGCCTGCAAAATTTCAGGTCATTCGGAGGTCGTTTGGTCGGGTTTTTGATCGAATAAGAATTTAGAAAGTTATAGTTAAACTTAAGTTTGAATTTGCTGAAAACGGACGATTTTGATGTTAACTATAGTGATTTAATAATTCGAGCAAGTTGGAATAAGGTAATAGATCATGTCTGTATATTTGGTTGAGGTCTCGGGGGTCTCGGGTGTGTTTCGGATGTCCAACGGGTCATTTTTGGAAGATTTTTGCAGTTTTGAGCGTAAATGTAATGATCCAAAGGTCTATTTTTAGTTCTAGTGATCCAAATTTAACTTCGAGACTTCGAGAATTTAAATCATGAATTATAGGACTGATCTGGAAATTTTGATTTAATTTCATCAAGTCGCGATTGGGTTTTTGACGCGAAATGTGAATTAATTGTTTAACGAGAAAAATTGATGTTGCACTGAGTAAATGAGATCCAAATTCAGTTTTGTTTGAACCACCGGATCCGTATCGAAATTACGGAGCCATAGGAAAACGAATCGTCGAATTCCGAGTTTGTATGATGGAGTTAGAGCCATTTTAGTGAAAATGGTTGTGTGCTGCAATTTGTGTATTGCTGCTGCATTTTTCTGCAGCGTATGAATAGTAATTCTCGCGCGTGAACGGTAACTGCGCGGGTGAATAGTATCGACGCACATGAACAGTACCCCGTAAATAGTGTCAACGCGCATGAACAGTACCCGTGAACAGTGATTTCCGGAAAAAAATAACGCGGGTGAACAGTAAAATCCTGGACAGAATGGCATTTCATCCGCGAGCAAAACTATTTTTCAACCATTTTTGGTCATCCTTGAGAGATTTTGGACGGGAATTGAAGGGATTTCAACGGGGAATAATTGGAGGTAAGTTTTATGAGTTAAATACATGATTTTATCAAAGAATCTTCCATTAATTCTCTGAATTTGGGTAAGAAATCAATAAAATTAGGGCTTTGAGCAAAAATCTTAAAATGGGGATTTGAAGGACCATTTGTGGTCCGAATTGGGAGTTCTTGGTATGTACGGACTCGTGGAGAGACGAGGATTCCGAAAATGTGAGTTTTATAATTTTTCGAGAAGCGTACCAAAAGTCGGGTTTTGACAACTTTGTGGGTTTGGATGCAATTTGGGTTATTTCGAATTGGTTACGTGAATTTAGCATATATTGATGTATTATCATTGATTTTGAGCAGATTTGGCAACCGAGGAGATTGATTTGCGAGGCAAGCGCAAGGCGAACCGAGGCTTCTACCGGTTCGAGGTGAGTGGTAGTAGTAAACAATGTACTGAGGGTTTGAAAACCCGTACTAGCACTTCACAGTGCTATATTAAGATGAGACACGCGTTCTATGACGGGCGTGGTGACATTGTGATTGGGGGTTCGGACTTAGTCCTTCCCGGCTAATAGAATACTGTGTTGTATGATTGTTACTGAGATTATAACTGTACAATTGGGCTAATAGCCATGTTTGGGGCCTTGTGCCGATTTGTAGAGCATTAGGGAACCTATAGAGCTATGTGACCCTTATATCGTGTTGGAAACATACACTCAGCCGTAGCTCTAGCCGTATAGCATAATATGAGCCCGTACTAGATGTGTACATTGAGAGAGATTATCTAGGGTGGAATTCCCTGTTCTAGCTGAGTGGGCCTGAAAGGCCAAGTCTATACCGATTGAGATGAGATAGGGTCGAGGACCCACTATGAGATGTTATATTGGGCCTGAAAGGCCAAGTCTATATTGATCGAGACAGGGTCAAGGACCCACTGTGATATATTATATTGGGCCCGAGAGGCCAAGTATATACTGACTGGAATAGGGTCGAGGACCCATTATGAGGTATATATATATATATATATATATATATATATATATATATATCTATATTGGATCGGGCTGCACGCCGCGAGCAATATATATATTGGATCGGATCGCACGCCGCGTAATATACATATAATATACATGTGGGACGGATCGCACGCCGCGATATTATTGCGCTCGGGCTGTAGGAGCCCTTCGGAGTCCGAGTCCGCACACATTCTCGGTGAGCACTCGGTAAATATTATGGGATCGGGCTGCACGCCGCAGCAGTATAGAGATATATACATATATATATATTGGATCGGACCGCACGCCGCAGTAATATTTGTGTGGATCGTGCTTCACGCTGCAGTATTATAGTGCTTGGGCCTAGGGAGCCCCTCCGAAGTCTGTATACACCCCCAGTGAGCGCCGTCGACGTTAAATAGAGCGAGTGCCGTCGACGTTAAATGGAGCGGGCTGCACGTCGCAGCGGTATATGTATTGGAGCGGGCTGCGCGCCGCAGCGGTATATGTATTGGAGCGGGCTGCGCGCCACAACATTATACTTATTCATATTCATATATATACTGAAATATTTATATGTTATAGACGGATGTATATGTCTCCATATATTGAGATGGCTGTATACCGTAGTGGTACGAGCGAGGATGTGGTCAGTGTGGGACCTAGATGAGATAGATGTGGACTGGAGATCAGGGTACTCATTATAGTGATGACTAACCTGTGGGGGTTGCCTTAGAACTGTTTAGTGATAGTACAGGAGTTCTTATTTTCAGTTATTATTTATTATTGTTACTCACTGAGTTGAAATATACTCACCCCACTCCCCTGCACTTTTTGTGCGGATATACAGGTTCAGGAGGGCAGTTGAGCTATCGCAACTGCTTTATTATCCCCATTCTGTGGAGACTTCGAGGTAGCTGCCAGCGTCCGCAGTACCTGACCTCTTTCTTTTTATCATTTTGTTGTCTCCATTCTGGTTAGACTTGATTGTGTAGTAGATCTCATTTAGAGGCTCAGACTTGTGACACCACGATTTGGTTGGGACTGTGTTCTTGTATTTCATTTCTACACTTCTTGATTTGTTATGAAACAGGCTAATCACGCCGATTAATTAGTATTAATTATACTTGGCCGGTAATTGGATAAGATGGTCGGGCTTGCCTAGCAATGTGTTGGGCGCCATCACGACCGGGGTTTGGGGTCGTGACAAGTTGGTATCAGAGCCTAGGTTAACAGGTCTCACGAGTCATGAGCCGGTTGGTAGAGTCTCGTGGATCGGTACGGGGACGCCTGTACTTATCCTCGGGAGGCTGCAAACCTTTAGGAAAGTTTCAAATTCTTGGAATTCTTATCGTGCGTGTTTGATTCAGCTTGAGATGTAATTCTTGAAATTCCTCCTGCACGTTGATGTGCGCACTCGAGTGCTTAGTGATAAATTTCCCTTGATGGCTTATGATTCCCCAATCGAGGGACGAGATATAATCTCTATGAGTTCATGTTGGGCCTGTCTGGAGGACTTGAGGCGAAATCCTTGTCTATGGCTTGAGCACCAAGGTGTTAATTTCACGAGTCGGTATTATGAAGTTCATACGATCGGTATTGATCTTAATTGTGAAAATGGCAGTTTGATAATGGGAGAGCTGTAAGGTATTCGGTTCTTATTGTGGTTTGATATGTAGCACTAGCTATGGGCGTGAGAAATATGTTCATTGCCTCTTAGCGAAAATGTAAAGTGCACTACGTGGGGTAGTATGAGTTCAAACTCAAGAAAACTGAATTGGTTGTGCTAGGTGTATCATTGTGAAAGGTATATGTGTTATGATTTGAGCAGGTGCAGCGCATGCTCATGTAGTAATGCTGATGATATAATTGTGTAGTATTGAGATTTATGTTGTTGATATACATTGTGATGTCTTGTCGAGTTGCGGATGTATTGTTAGGATGATTTTGGTGATTCTCTGGCAGGTGGATATGCCAAATTACAAAGGAAACTCTGCCGAAATTTTTGGAAAATTTGGGACTTAGAAAGATTTCTGTCACCTAAAGAGAGTGGGCTTATTGGTGGTGTGTGTATAAATGCAAGAATTGCAGAACGGTTAAGGTCTCTGATGATTCGAGTCTCTGTCTAGGCTTGTAAATGACTTGAGTTTAATCTCATTGTAACATTTCGGCATCACTTGAATAATAATGATATGAGTGGTTAAAAGTGCTTTGATGAATGGCTTCGAGCCAAGTTGGGGAGGTTGCTATTAAATAACTAATTGCACGGTTGTGTGCTATGTGGGCACTGTCTTTAAGTATGTTGGGAAAATTTTGACAAGGTTATGGTGCTTCATAGATGTGAAGAAATACTAGGATGTTTTGAACTACTGTTGGTAAGGAATGTTTGGTGTATAGAAAAGAAAGATAGCGAATTGTACATGTAAGTAATCATGTTCTGCGATGTTAGAGTTCTAACAAAACACGAGTGGTTCTACTCAATAGGACAGTTGGAATTACAGCTGAATAAGGATGAATGATGCCCGAGAATGATTTTGCAGTGTTCAAGATTTTGCTTGTAACAGTCAGGTGCCTTAAGACTGTGTACGTGGCTAAAGACCGTGGTATTAGTAGAAGAAATCAAGGTTTTTGTTATGTTATGGGGATGATGAGATTCTTAGTATCCGTGTTGAAAGGTAATGATAACAAATTCAAATCGCAGGAAGTTCTTCAAAACAAAGTATTGTAGAATGTGGTATTTCTGGGAAACAATTGAGAGAGTATTCAGTGGCCTATGGGTCTTAGACCGTATGGTCTTATGTACGAGTCTTGTGTGGTAACACGGGTTGAGGCATTGTGGTGCTATAGTAAAGACTAGTATTAAATTAAAGATGAATCAGAAAGGAAATTGGGTAAATGGATCAACTTGTTAATAAACCGAAACGGTATGATAAGGAATACGATTAATTCCTGGTATATGTTTGAAGTAATGAGTCTCGCCGATATTGTGCAATAAAGCTTTTGAGTATTGGCGGTTGTGTAACTCGGTATGGGTATAAGGACTCAGTCCTGGCAATTTAAGTTATGCAATGTAATTGGGAGAAAGGGTTTGTGATGTGTTTTACCGTGGTTTGAAAATGAGTGTATTTCCTGTTGGTATGTAAAGCTTGGAATGTGTAATGAGTTTTCTCTATATGGGATCATGAAAGTTCTTGACTAGTTGAGTGCGCCGATGTTTGCGGCGTAGGGAAAGGGATATGAATTTTCCCTGTTGTTTTAGTGTGGTATGGTATATGCGATGTGTTATGGAAAGTTGATAACGGCAAGTTCAAGGTTTTGAGATCAATTCATTATATGGGAAGTCATTAATACCCTCAAGCAGCGTGGGCAGCTGCAGATAATCTGAGAATCAATCTTCCCGGTGATTTAGGAGAATGGTACTGCTATGCTAGTATTTCGGCATAGTCTATGGTAAAAAGGGGCAGGTAAAATAAATTGATAATATCTAGCGGTATGGTGGTATTCTCCCGTTGGATCGACTGTAATAATTGAGTTGTTGATGACATAGTGAAATTTATGAATGGCTTTCGTGGTATGAATGGACGCTTGAGGTGCGTTATGTAATCATACGGTGAAGTACAGAATAAGGCATAGTGATTCCTGTGTTATGTATGTGTTGGAGACTAGAAGTTCTCGTAACCCGCCTACGCAGCAGAGGTATATCGTGTGTATCGGCACAATGTAGCGGTTATCGGAAATTGGAAGCCCTAGTGGCTATCTCGTCACTTGATATGACGAATTTGAATAATGATATATGATTGCAGGCTGGTTGTCATAAGTCAGGTTGTCCAGACTAATGTGATATGGAATATATCAGAGAAATGTCACAACTGCGTGGCAAAGCGCATCAGATCGTGCTCCAGCAGGGTAGATGTACCCTAGGGCCAACGGACGGCTGGTAGGTATTGCTTTGTAAGTTGGGCCTTCGTGGCGGATGTCAATGTAGAGGTATCTACCATTGTTTCAGTTTGGGTATTGAGGAACTTTGTCGGATGCGTTTCATATGGCCGAGCTTGAGGCTATATATACATGTTTGTTGCAATGAGCAACTTGAGTCGATGTGCATTCCCTTTTGCTAAATTTATGCGTGGATCGGGTGGCACGCCGCCACATGTATAGTATCTGGATCGGGTGGCACGCCGCCACATGTATGGTATCTGGATCGGGTGGCACGCCGCCACAGGATGCTATTGGAACGGGTTGCGCGCCGCAACAGTGTGATGTGGGAAATATAGCTTCCTATATGTACCTTGTATACAATACTTCCTCTCTTCTGAGGAATAGTCCGTATTGGGTATCGCTCGGGGAATAGCACATCGGTTGTGTCCATTCAGGATTCGATAGCATATACTAAATGTATCATCGCGTGTGATTGATTGCTTGAGTTTAGACCTAAATATGTGTGTGGCTGACCGTTTTTAGCATTGCGACTTGAGGTGCTCCATGAGTAATAGTGTTTGGATAGAATCATGAGTTGTGGCAAGGCCACGTGATGTTATGACCTTTCGAGGAGGAATCAGGTACTCGAATTCTATGATGTGAGATGAGAATCTCAGTTATGTGTTGTGATGGTATGGAAGAATTTGAATTATGGCTCTTTGTGCGAGTCGGTTGTCATGATTCGAGTGTGTTCAGATCGTTCTTATTGGAGCCTGTGTTGTGCTCGTTGTGGCCTAGGCCGATGCTGAGGTGTCATGTTACCAGTGTGGTGTGTTATAACCGAAATGATCATTCAAGTCATTAATGAGAGCGAACATATATGATTTCAGCTCGTTAGAAAGGTAATATCGAGGTTTGGCTCCGAAACTTATTGTGGTATCAGTTTTAAAAGGGAAATAGATTCACGAATGGTTGACCCGAGAGATGGGTTCGGTATATCACGTGCTTCAGTTGCCGTGGGCAGGATATGAAGGTGTTGGAATAAGACTCTATCTAATGAGAAAGGTTCTTTCTGCTAGTATTTGGTTATTGTGGCCAGTTGTCGTGATTAGAGACTATCATATCGAGTGATCGGGTTGTTTGATACATCATGTGATCTCACCCGGAGTGGTGAGTTGGCTATTACAGTTGGATCGTGTGTACTCTGAGTATAGATGTGGGATTCAGACTGGTATATGATTTCGGAAAGTGCAATGTGGTTTATGGTTCAATTAGACTGTGGAAATTCAGCTATACTATGTTATCGGACTTATGAAAGATATGGTGAAGTGGTATCGCCCCGAATATATGCTTGGTAAGGTCATTCGGCTATTGGGTCACTTCCAGTAGACCTCTTGGTCCGCTCGAGGACGAGCGTTTGCTTAAGTTGGGGAGAATGTGATGACCCGGCCTGTCATCATGTGAGTTATCACCCTGTTACCCCCGTTATATGCTTGTTGATGTTGTAATATGCATGTTGGGTGAGTTTGAGTCAATCCGGGTTGAGTTTGATTGAAATTGAGACAGAAAGTCTCTTAGAAGAAGGAATAGTTGGGAAAAGTCAACTGGACGTTGACTATTTAGTTAGAGGACTCGAAATCGGATTCGGATGATTCGGTTAGTTCCGGGAGGTGATTTGTGACTTAGGGGAACAATCGGAATTGAATTTGGAGGTCCGGTGTAGAAATAGGCTTGAATTGGCTAAGGTTGAATTTTGGCGAAATCCGGACGGTAGGTGAGATTTTGATCCGGGAGTCGGAATGGAATTCGGACAGTTGCAGTAGCTCCGTTAGGTGATTTTGGATGTGCCTGCAAAATTTCAGGTCATTCGGAGGTCATTTGGTCGGGTTTTTGATCGAATAAGAATTTGGAAAGTTATAGTTAAACTTAAGCTTGAATTTGCTGAAAACGGACGATTTTGATGTTAACTATAGTGATTTAATGATTCGAGCAAGTTGGAATGAGGTAATAGATCATGTCTGTATATTTGGTTGAGGTCTCGGGGGTCTCGGGTGTGTTTCGGATGTCCAACGGGTCATTTTTGGAAGGTTTTTGTGCAGTTTTGAGCGTAAATGTAATGATCCAAAGGTCTATTTTTAGTTCTAGTGATCCAAATTTAACTTCGAGACTTCGAGAATTTAAATCATGAATTATAGGACTGATCTGGCAATTTTGGTTTAATTTCATCAAGTCGCGATTGGGTTTTTGACGCGAAATGTGAATTAATTGTTTAACGAGAAAAATTGATGTTGCACTGAGTAAATGAGATCCAAATTCAGTTTTGTTTGAACCACTGGATCCGTATCGAAATTACGGAGCCATAGGAAAATGAATCGTCAAATTCCGAGTTCGTATGATGGAGTTAGAGCCATTTTAGTGAAAATGGTTGTGTGCTGCAATTTGTGTATTGCTGCTGCATGAACAGTACCCCCGTGAATAGTGTCGACGTGCTTGAACAGTACTCTGTGAACAGTAACGCGGGTGAATAGTACGCGGGTGAACAGTAAAATCCTGGACACAGAATGGCATTTCATCCGCGAGCAAAACTATTTTTCCATCATTTTTGGTCATTCTTGAGAGATTTTGGACGGGAATTGAAGGGATTTCGACGGGGAATAATTGGAGGTAAGTTTTATGAGTTAAATACATGATTTTATCAAAGAATCTTCCATTAATTCTCTGAATTTGGGTAAGAAATCAAGAAAATTAGGGCTTTGAGCAAAAATCTTAAAATGGGGATTTGAAGGACCATTTGTGGTCCAAATTGGGAGTTCTTGGTATGTACGGACTCGTGGAGAGACGAGGATTCCGAAAATGTTAGTTTTATAATTTTTCGAGAAGCGTACCAAAAGTCGGGTTTTGACAACTTTGTGGGTTTTGATGCAATTTGGGTTATTTCGAATGGGTTACGTGAATTTAGCATATATTGATGTATTATCATTGATTTTGAGCAGATTTGGCAACCGAGGAGATTGATTTGCGAGGCAAGCGCAAGGCGGACCGAGGCTTCTACCGGTTCGAGGTGAGTGGTAGTAGTAAACAATGTACTGAGGGTTTGAAACCCCGTACTAGCACTTCACAGTGCTATATTGAGATGAGACACGCGTTCTATGACGGGCGTGGTGACATTGTGATTGGGGGTTCGGTCTTAGTCCTTCCCGGCTAATAGGATACTGTGTTGTATGACTGTTAATGAGATTATAACTGTACAATTGGGCTAATAGCAATGTTTGGGGCCTTGTGCTGATTTGTAGAGCATTAGGGAACCTATAGAGCTAGGTGACCCTTATATCGTGTTGGAAATATACACTCAGCCGTAGCTCTAGATGTATAGCATAATATGAGCCCGTACTAGATGTGTACATTGAGAGAGATTATCTAGGGTGGAATTCCCTGTTCTAGCTGAGTGGGCCTGAAAGGCCAAGTCTATACCGATTGAGATGAGATAGGGTCAAGGACCCACTATGAGATGTTATATTGGGCATGAAAGGCCAAGTCTATATTAACTGAGACAGGGTCAAGGACCCATTGTGATATATTATACTGGGCCTGAGAGGCCAAGTGCATACTAACTGGAATAGGGACGAGGACCCATTATGAGGTATTATATATATATACCTATATTGGATCGGGCTGCACACCGCAGCAATATATATATTGGATCGGACTGCACGCCGCGGTAATATACATATAATATACATGTGGGACGGACTGCACGCCGCAGTATTATTGCGCTTGGGCTGTAGGAGCCCTTTCGGAGTCTGAGTCTGCACACATTCTCAGTGAGCACCGGTATATATTATGGGATCGGGCTGCACGCCGCAGCAGTATAGAGATATATACATATATATATATTGGATCGGACTACACGCCGCAGTAATATTTGTGTGGATCGTGCTGCACGCCGCAGTATTATAGTGCTTGGGCCTAGGGAGCCCCTCCGAAGTCCGTATACACCCCCAGTGAGCGCCGTCGACGTTAAATGGAGCGGGCTGCGCGCCGCAGCGGTATATGTATTGGAGCGGGCTGCGCGCCGCAGCGGTATATGTATTGGAGCGGGCTGCGCGCCGCAGCGTTATACTTATTCATATTCATATATATACTGAAATATTTATATGTTATAGACAGATGTATATGTCTCCATATATTGTGATGGATCTATACCGTAGTGGTACGAGCGAGGATGTGGTCAGTGTGGGACCTAGATGAGATAGATGTGGACTGGAGATCGGGGTACTCATTATAGTGATGACTAACCTGTGGGGGTTGCCTTAGAACTGTTTAGTGATAGTACAGGAGTTCTTATTTTCAGTTATTGTTTATTATTGTTACTCACTGAGTTGAAATATACTCACCCCACTCCCGTGCACTTTTTGTGCAGATATACAGGTTCAGGAGGGCAGTTGAGCTATCGCAACTGCTTTATTATCCCCATTCTGTGGAGACTTCGAGGTAGCTGCCGACGTCCACAGTACCCGACCTCTTTCTTTTTATCATTTTGTTGTCTCCATTTTGGTTAGACTTGATTGTGTAGTAGATCTCATTTGTAGAGGCTCAGACTTGTGACACCACGATTTGGTTGGGACTGTGTTCTTGTATTTCATTTCTACACTTCTTGATTTGTTATGAAAAACAGGCTAATCACGCCGATTAATCAGTATTAATTATACTTGGGTGGTAATTGGATAAGATGGTCGGGCTTGCCTAGCAATGTGTTGGGCGCCATCACGACCGGGGTTTGGGGTCGTGACAATGAAACACCGCTGGACTCTAGAATACCCGCGGTGCGAAGCATGCGCTGACATCTGTCAAGAAAACCCTGGGCGTCCTCGCCCTCGGCACCACTGAATGTCGGAGGTTGTAGCCTCTCAAATCTCTCCAAACGACGCTACTCATCGTCGGGCATAGCTGGAACCATATAAGCAGGAGCTGGTGCAACGGGCGCAAGTGGCTGAACTGGCTCGGGTGTGTGAGCCACGGGGGTCCGATTCCCTCCCCTACCGTGAAGAAGATCATCGCGGCGAGTGGCCGCAACTACCTATGCCAAGCATGTGCACACCGATAAGATCTGAGCTAAGGTCTCCCGAAGACACGGTATGACAATAGGCACGCTGCCGGTGCTCGAACTCGAGTTGCGGGAGCATCCGCCGCCGGAATGCGGTCCCGAGTCCGGGCCACCGGCGCGAGAATCGACCTGCGTACGGTCGGCTGGTGGGTCGATGGGTGCCGGCACCTGCTGCCCTACCTCTACCACGACCACGCCCCTTTAGGTTTTTCATGATAACACAAATAGCCAGGATATGAATCCAAGAAAATGAGGTTTTTCCTAAAGTTTCGTAGCCCTCCGAGGATAGATACGGACGTCTACGTACCGATCCGCGAAAGCCTACTAAACCGGCTCATGACTCGCGAGTCCTAGTAACCTACGCTCTGATACCAACTTGTCACGACCCGAATCCGGTCGTGATGGCGCCCAACAATCAAGCTAGGCCAGCCAGACCAACAATTACTTATCACAACGACTATCAGTCCCAAATGGACATTCCAAGAAGAATATATTAGTCAAGAACTCCAATAATAATAATAATGAATAAAATACTGACACTCCCAAAGATCTGGAGTCACAAGTCTAGAGCCTCTAACAAAACCCAATAGGAATAGAGAGTACTGTATAGAAATACTTAGGTCTGAATACAAAATACAAAATAACAACTAGAAAGGAGAGGAGAAGCTAGGTTCTGCGAACGTAGGCAGCTACCTCAGCAACTCGATATGACACCGCAACCGCGGAAATGCCTATCTACTGCTCCTGAGTACCTGAGTCTGCACACAAAAGGTGCAGGGAGTAACTCGATAGTACTAAGTACTCAGTGAGTAACAAATATATATAAGTAGCCGACAATAAGAAATCCACAAAATACCACAATATGAAGCTACACTACAGTCTGAATCTCCTACAAACTAGCAGCAACAATACAATACAGCTACCACAGAGTAATTCAACAAATACAGATGCAATGCAATGCACATAACCGCTACGGCGTGTAGCTCGATCCAATTTAACGTCGACGGCGCTCATTGGGGGTGTGTACAGACTCCAGAGGGGCTCCTACAGCCCAAGCGCAATACTGCTGCGGCGTGCAGCCCGATCCTTATATCAACCACTGCGGCGTGCAGCCCGATCCCATGCTCAGTCCACAATAAGCAAATAAGTCACAAAACAGTTCATTTTTCTTACTCCCAGTTTCCAGTTCATAATTTATGAAAAATACTTTAACTTTATTGAATTTTGCAAAAGCTGGTGACTTAGCATTTCAAAAAGGTAATTTCAATTTCCAGGACTGAGATCAATGATTTAAGCAATTATAGCTATCACATAAATATTGTCCTCTAAGGACGCTACAGATCGGCACAAGGCCCCAAACAAGGCTTACAACCCACAAATATATCGAATACAGTGTATTTCCAACACTAACAACATATTATTCACATCCGGGATGGACCAAGTCTAAATCCCTAGTCACAATCAATCCCGCACCTACCACGGTGTGCGAGCCACGCCCTACTAGCGTCACAATGTGCTAAGCGGGGTTTCGAACCCTCAGGCTACCATATACACAAACTACTCACCTCTAGCCGGTCGTAGACTCGTCCGCGATGCCTTTTCCTTTGAAATTCGTTGCCTCGTGTGTAGAATCTAGTCAAATAACAATAATTATATCAAATACGGGTCATAGAATCATAACCCATTACAATTTATATGAAATTCGCATAAATACACCAAGTTGGTAAAACCCGACTTTCGGTACGCTTCTCGAAAAATTACGAAAGTCACATATTCGGAACCCTCATCTCAATACGAGTCTAAGCATATCAATTTTACCAAATTCGGACTCCATTTGCTCATTCAAAACCTTGATTTTCTAAAGTTCAAGCCTAGGGTTAAATCTTCCATGAATCACCCCAAATTCTTCCATTTTCATGATATAATTGCATAATAATACCAATACTAACCATAGTTTAAGTCCATAGTTGCTTACCTGATGATTTCCCTTGAGTTTCTCTTCAAAATCGCCCAAATAGCCTCTAAAGCCGAGACCCAAATGTGTGAAATGGTTCTGAAATTTTCTAACTTCTGATACACTTAACTCACTGCGATTTTCGCTTCTGCGATACATGGACCGCTTCTGCGGGTCCACTTATACGGAAGGTCTTCCGCTCCCGCGGAATGTTCCGCTTCCGCGACCAAGAGTCCGCTCCAGCAGACTCGCCTATGCGATCCAACATCCGCTTCTGCGGATTTCCCCATCACGCCTCAAGACCGCTTCTGCGATCGCCCTCTCGCACCAGCGAAGCCGCCCTTGCGGACCAGGCTCCGCTTCAACGGTCGACTCCGCTTCTGCGCCTCGTTGTCCGCTCCTGCGGAGTCGCTCCTGCGCTCCCATTTCCGCAGGAGCGAAAACAACAGAAGCAGAGCACCAGGTCTGCAATTTTCCATATTTTCTCTCGTTTGGCCATCCGAAAACACCCCGAGGCCCCCGGGACCTCCTCCAAACACACCAACACATCCTAATTCCTTATTCGAACTTGTTTCAATCATAAAAAACACCATCCTAAACATCAAAATCACCAATTACCCACGGATTCAAGCCTAAATTTTCTTAAAACTTTCCGAATTACACATTCGATCAAAAACCCGATCAAACGACGCCCGAATCACCTGAAATTTTGCAGTCACATCCAAAATCACCTAACGGAGCTACTGCAACTGTCGGAATTCCATTTTGACTCCCGGATCAAAATATCACCTACCATCCGGTTTTCACCAAAATTCAACCTTCGCCAATTCAAGCCTAAAACTACCCCGCACCTCCGAATTCAATTCCAATTGTTCTCCTAAGTCATAAATGATCCCCCGGAACTAGTCGAATCATCAGAATCCGATTCCGAGCACTCTAAATCAATAGTCAACTCTTGGTTGACTTTCCATATTCAAGCTTCCTTCAAACATGCTATTTGTTTCATTTTCAATCCAAATCACTCCTAACTCACCCGATATATTCTAATACTGATTGAAAAGCATAATATATGTAAATTCAAGGTAACGGGGTGGTAATTCCCGTAACAACGGGCCGGGTCATTATAGGAACTTGGTATTACTGTTTTCCAACTGAAAAATGACAAAAAGGTTTTCAAAACTACTTTTGAGCCTGCGAGGCTGTATTTGCATATTAGCTGACTGGTAGTGGATCGGGCTGCGCGCCGCAGCGGTATATATGTTGGATCGGACTGCACGCCGCAGTGATATTGTGCTTGGGCTGTAGGAGCCCCTCCGGAGTCTGAACCCCCACAGTGAGCACGGGTACCCAAATTGGATCGGGCTACGCGCCGTAGCGGTCATATCATGCATTGCATTGCATTTAGCTACATCTGCTGGCTGTTATACTGTTTTGCTGGTACTTATTGGTACAGGTACAGTCGATATTGATTCTGTGACAGGGTATTTGATTACGACTTTACATAGTGCTTTATTGCGGATTTCTTATCTGCGCTGTCTTACCCTTGTTTATTACCACTGAGTCTGGCAGTACTCATTTTACTCCCTGCACCTTGTGTGCAGATCCAGGTACCTCTCAGCAGTGATCCAGTAGCTGTGCGAGGCGACATTTGTGGATATTCGAGGTAGGTGCAGAGTCCGCAGGACCCGATATTCCTTCTTACTGTCTCTTGATTTTGAATTGACTTTTCTTTCCGCACTTGGTATCTTGTAAACCTTTATACACTCATGTTCAGTAGAGGCTCATGACTCTTGACCCTTCGGTCTATGGGAGTTAATGTATTATGGGACTTGGTTCCCCGTTTTCGTTATATGTATCGTTGTTGCTTCGTGAATTAATATGCTTAAATGGGATAGAACGAGCTTCTAGCTCCGTTCTTGTTATTGAGTGGTCAGGCTGGCTTAGCAATGTGATGGGCGCCATCACGACCGGATTTGGGGTCGTGACAGTTGTAAACCACCAATGTGTTTTAGTTATTACGTGTGGGTATAGTTTATCTAAGAATGGTATTCCTAGTAAAATATCTCTTGTGGGTAATTCAAAATTGTATATTTCTTCTATAATATGTATTTTATCCCATATTTGTATTTTTATATTTTTTGCTTTGTGAGTAATTATACTTCCTTCATTGTTAAATCCTGTTACTGGTAAGGGTGTTCTAAGTTTTTCCCATTTCTCTTCTGGTAGACAATTATATCTACATAAATTTACTTCTGATCCCGTGTCTATCATAGGTGTGTAGTATCTATTGTAGTATCCTTCCACTATTATTTTTACTAGTATATGTATTTTCATATTTATAATATAGTTCTTTTTATTGTTACTTTCTTATTTTCATAATGTATGATTAGTTGTTCATTATCTAAGTTGTATGGCTTAACTTTTTCTAACCATTTTATTCCTAATATAATATTTTTATCTCCCTGATATATTTTAAATCTTATTATCATAATTATTCCTCCTATAATTATTTCTTTTTCCGCTATTTCTTCACTAATTATCATTCCTTTAGGTAATTCGGGGTATAATTTTTCACTTGTTAGTATCTCATCTTCTGTGATTAATTCTCTTGTTATATAGTTTTCTTCTTGTCCTGTATTTATTAGTATTAAGTATTTTCTTTCATTCATTACTCCTGTTATGTAATAATGATGATGTTTTATTTCTTTTGGTAATTGCTCTATAAGTTTAGGTATTTTATATCCTACCTTATCTAATATGCTTGTTTTATTTGATGATGTTTGTCCTACTTCAAAACTCAATCTTTTTGATGTGCTTAATCTTTCTTTTACTATGTCTAAATCTTCTTCTATGTCTAATTCATTATAACTATACTCATTGTTATCTATAACTGTAACTATTCTTTCAAAAGGATTTTCTATCTTTATTTTGTTTATTTTATTTCTTGCCATTATCTTATGTTTGGTTGTTAATATATATAAGTTTTTACATCTTGCTGTAAATATCTTACTACCTGGGTTAATTCTATTCCTGAAATTTTCCAGTATAATACAAGTGATTTATCTATATTTTTATCATTTATCGCTACTGAATAGTTAGCACTAATTATGAACTTAAATTTTAGGTATATTAAATTTCCTCGAACTGCACTTATTATGTTTTTTTCTATAGGTTGTATAATTCTATCATCTGCTAGGTAAATTTCTATTGGTGTATCTATCCCTTCTCTAAAACATGCTTTTATTAATATTTCTGTTCCTCCTAGATGTACATATTTAATTGGGTTTTTTGCCCTTATATCCTGTATTTCTTTATTTATTATACGTTTATTTATTATTGGTATTTTAGCTTTTCCTTTGGTATACTTACAGTCTATTATGTGTTCTCTTTGGCTAATTACATAGTATTCTTCTTTACTCCTTTTAAACCAATTTTTCATTTTTGGTATATCTAATATTTTTTCTACACATAAGTCTAATTCTTTTCCTTTTATTTGTTCAAATATATTTTCATCAAATATTACTTTTTGTTCCGTAGATTCTTCATCTTGGTATTCTTCTTGGGTTATTATATTTATTTCTTTTTCAGTCATCTATTAATTTATTGTCTTCATTATCCGATTCTAGTATTGATTCATTTTCTAATTCATTTTCTGATAATTCATATATACTATCATTACTTTCTAATTCATAGTCTATGTATTCCATTTGTAAGTATTCTTCGTCATTTATTATTATTTCTGATACTTGCTTAGTTCTTTGATTTTTAGGTATTTTACAATCTTTTGCTAAATGTCCTAATTTTCCACAATTATAACATTTACATTCTGATAATTTTTTCTTAGGTCGGTATTGTCTTTTGTTATTAAATTTCTTTACATAATATCTTCGTCTAGGTTTTTTATACTTAAATTTTGACTTATACTTTTTATATTTTTTAATTTTATTATGATTTTTATTATAGTATCTTTTATTACATCCAAACTGAGGTGCTGTTTTATCTTTACAATATGCTAAGTTTTTTATTAACGTTTTTTCCATTTTAATTTCTTCTTTATGTTTTTCACATAATTCTACAAACCAATTTTGTAAGTATTTAATTCTTGCTCCTAAAGTATCTTGTAATGCTTGCATTATTCCAATCTTTTAATATTTTTGAACTAAATGGTTCTGGTAATTTTGAAAAATATAATTTTCTTATTTCTTTACTTTCCTCTATACTATATATTCCTTTATAGTAAAATCCTTTAAATGCACATGTATATTCGTCTATGTAACACATATTACATATTGCTAATTTTGACATTAGATTTCTATTTAATATTTTTTCTCTATGCTTTTCTACTATTTCTGTTTCTGCACTACTAAATTCATTTCTTATAGTTGTTTCATATTTATGCAAAATTTCTATAGCTGTTGTAGCTTTTTCACCATCAAGTTTTTTATCATTTCTTAATACTCCTATGGCGGCATCTTTATTTATATTTTGTAACCATAATTTAGTCATTCCTATTAATGTTCTTTCTATGTATTCTGGTACATCTGATATTCCTATTTTATTGTCTATAATTTGTTTTGTCATATATCCTACCCATAACTGGATTGTCTTATTTATATCTTTTACACAATCTAGATCTAAGAAATTATGTTGTATTGTTGTTGGTATTTGTGTTGGAATCCATTTTGTATATCTTGGTTCTCTATCATTTCAATATGTTTTCTTATAATTATTTTCGTAATTTATATAACTTTTTTGCTCTAATTGTGTATCTTTTGTTCCTGATGTACTAGGTTTTTCATCTATTATCGCATTTATTTCTATACGATCATTTTTACCTTCTTCGTTTTGTTCGACTTGTGCTATATTTTCTAAAATTTCCGTATATTTTTCGCTTGTTTCTGAATAATTTTCTAAATCACTATTATTATTTGGTTCATTTATTTCTTCTGTTCTAATTATTTCTAATTTTTCTTCTTGTAATTGTTCTTTGAATCTATTTATCTCAAGTTGTAATTTATTTTCTTGTTCTTTTTCTTTTTGTCTGGTTGTATATAGTTCTTTTAACATGTTTAATTCTTTTTCTAATTCTATTATTTTAGCATTTTTTGTTTCTTCTATCTGTTTTATTTCTATTTTTGATTGTTGTTTAATTTTTTCTATCTCATATTTTCGGTCTATTTCCTCATTTTCTCTTGTTATTCTTACTAAAGCAGTTAGGCTATCTTCTAATTTTAGTGATTCTTTTTCTAACATTAGATATAAGTTATCTCCTATTTTCTTATATTTTCTTCCTATATTAGAAAATACAATTTTTATTTTTAGTCCTTCTGGGTTTTCATATGTTTTTTCTTCGTCCACTGCAAATTCTTCTTTATTCATCTTTTAAGTTGTATTATTAGTTTCCATTCTAATTCTGAAATTATATCTATAAGTTGTTCTAATCTATCATTATTATTTTTAGAGATTTTTAAGTAATTAAATTCACAATATAAACCATATAATTCATTTTTAATTCTATCTGCTTCTTTTAATCTATTAATCTTATTATTACTATTTTCACTTCTACTATTTTCGGTTCTATCTCTGATACCAAATTGGGGGTTTGGGGTCGGGTATAGCTCCGATTAGCTCTGTTATAGGTTGTTTAGGTTGATTAGTTACTAACTGTGTTGGTAATTGTTTAGATTTTTGATTTATTGCTGGTTAAATGCTAAGTTATAATTTTCTTTAGCTAAAGTTTTTAATAACAATAATTTTTCTATATTTTTATTTAGTGATTCTATGTGTGTGATTTTCTTAGTTTGCATATAATTATCTAAGTCATTTTTCATATTTTGTTTGGTTTTAGCTATTTCAAGCATAGTTTCTGTCCAATAACTTAAATATTCGTAATTTATCATATCTTAGTCTGTTTCGGGTCCTGAGTCCCATGTATTTGTGCAATCATAATTATATAATCTTTCTAGTTCGTCATTATTACAAGCTTCTTCTAGTTCTTCACTGTCACGACCCTAGTTCACCAATCGTGAACATGTCATGACGGCACCCAGTTCCCACGACTAGGTAAGCCTAACACGTTGCGAAATATACAAGTTTATGAACATTAAATAATAAATAGCGGAAAAATAATATAAAAAGGAAATGTAATCTGTGCCGCTTGGCACATACACCCGTCAAACACACTGTATAAAACACCACCAAGACCCGGAATCCCACGGGCAACACAAACTAAAAGAGAGTATACAACTGTGGCTCTATGTGTAAAGAGTATCTAACAACGAAATGAAGGAAAACATCTACTAATACTATCAGAATAGAAGGAGGGCCTCCGGATCCGCGGACGTAGCAGATCATACCTCGAGGTCTCCAAATGTACTGCTGAATCACCTAGTACGGGCCTATCCTGATGTACCTGGATCTGCACAACAAAAGTGTGCAGAAGAGTAGCATGAGTACACCACGACGGTACTCAGTAAGTGCCAAGCCTAACCTCGATGGAGTAGTCACGAGGAAGGTCAGGGCCCTACTGAGAGAAAAATAATATAATGATGATAACAATGATAAACAGTTTTTATAATAATGAATCTGAAATAACAACAATAAAGTGATTACTGCAACCGTCTACAATTAAGCTAACAACAAGTAACAATCTCAATTAACAAGTCCGAGACCTGTGGGAATTGAACCCACAGTCCCATCAACAGTACCCCTGGGTCTCCGGGAATCGAACCCGCAGCCCATGTCTCAATAATATATCAATAGCTCGGGATCTCCGGGAATCGAACCCGCAGTCCCTACCAATAACTCCGGATCTCCGGGAATCGAACCCGCAGTCCCTACCAATAACTCAGGATCTCCGGGAATCGAACCCGCAGTCCCTACCAATAACTCAGGATCTCCGGGAATTGAACCCGCAGTCCACAACACAGCAAGTAAAGGAATACACAGAGAGAATATAATATGCTTAACTATAACTTCACCGATAAATAGTGCCAATAATTATCAAGAAGCTCAAGTAAGATAATTAGGCAACTAGACAGTTAAATACTACCTAATCATGCTTTTCTAACTACTACCGGGTAAGAATATCGAATTAACAGCTCAAAGCAGAAATATCACTCATCGAACATTTTAAGTAAAGTATGTGTTCAACAACCAGCGCATGTACACGCCCGTCACCTGTCACGACCCCAAATCCGGTCGTGATGGCGCCCAGCACATTGCTAAGCCAGCCTGACCAATCAATATCAACAACGGAGCTAGAAGCTCTCTTTATCCCATTTAAGCATTTCAAAATATGAAACAATAGTAATACTTATACCAACAGCGGGGAAACCAAGTCCCAAAATATGCTAACTTCCATAGACCGAAGGGTCAAGAGTCATGAGCCTCTACTGAACGTAAGTGTATAAAGGTTTACAAAAATACCAAGTGCGGAAAGAAATGTCAATACAAAATCAAAAGACGGTAGGAAGGAATATCGGGTCCTGCGGACTCTGCAGCTACCTCGTATATCCCACGGATGTCGCCTCGCACAACTACTGGATCACTGCTGAGAGGTACCTAGATCTGCACACAAGGTGCAGGGAGTAAAATGAGTACTGCCAGACTCAGTGGTAATAAACAAGGGTAAGACAGCGCAGATAAGAAATCCGCAATAAGGCACTATGTAAAGCTATAATCAGCTACCCTGTCATAGAATCAATATTCACTGTACCTGTACCAACAAATACCAATAAATAGAATAACAACTAGCAGATGTAGCTAAATGCAATGCAATGCATGATATGACCGCTACGGCGCGTAGCTCGACTCCAATTTTGGGTACCCGTGCTCACTGTGGGGGTTCAGACTCCGGAGGGGCTCCTACAGCCCAAGCACATCTCATAGAGATTTACTGCGGTGTGCAGCCCGATACAACATATATATATCTCGCTGCGGCGCGCAGCCCGATCCACTACTAGTCGGCTAATATGCAGATACAGCCTCGCAAGCTCAAAAGTAGTTTTTGAAAACTCTTTTATCATTTTTCAGTTGGAAAACAGTAATATCAAGTTCCAGAGATTGGAATTAGCATAATAACAAAAATAATTGCGGACTAGTAGTAAACTAGCATGTCTATATGATAAGACAATGATAACGATCCTCGCGGGATCCAATAACTGGCTCACGGCCCACAAGTATACTCAACCGCCCAAGAAGGGGGTTCAACGGCTCGAGAATAGCCAATAATACGGTATCAACAGGTCGGACTAATATATATATAGTCTCCAGTTCATGATCGACCCCGCACTCTCAAGAGTGTGCGTGTCTCGCCGCTATACAGCGTCACAAAGTGGTATACCGGGGTTTCGAACCCGCTGGTCATCACCCACATCTATTACTCACCTCAATACGGCGCGACGACTACTCCGCAATGCACTTGCCACGAGAATCAAGCTCCGCACGCGTAGAATCTGATCAAATACCAGTAGAAACACAACAAATTAGGCCAATGGGACAACACCCAATCAATATAACCCAATTTACATCAAAATTCCCAAAGTTGTCAAAACCCGACTTTCGGTACGCTTGTCGAAAAATCACGAAAGTCACATATTCGGAACCCTCATCTCAATACGAGTCTAAGCATATCAATTTTACGAAATTCGGACTCCATTTGCCCATTCAAAACCTTGATTTTCTAAAGTTCAAGCCTGTAACGACCCGCCCCGTCGTTACGGGAATCTCCACCCCGTTACCTTGAATTAACATATCTTATGCTTCTATATCAGTGTTAGAACCTATCGGGTGAGTTAGGAGTGAATTGAATTGAAAATGAAGCAAATAGCATGTTTGAAGGAAGTTTGAATATGGAAAGTCAACCTAGAGTTGACTATCGAGTTAGAGTGCTCGGAATCGGATTACGATGATTCGACTAGTTTCGAGGGATCATTTATGACTTAGGAGAGTAATCGGAATTGAATTTGGAGATCCGGTGTAGAAATAGGCTTGAATTGGCTAAGGTTGAATTTTGGCGAAATCCGATCGATAGGTGAGATTTTGATCCGGGAGTCGGAATGGAATTTCGACAGTTGCAATAGTTCCGTTAGGTGATTTTGGATATGCCTGCAAATTTTCAGGTCATTCGGACATCGTTTGGTCGGGTTTTTGATCGAATGTGAATTTTTGAAGTTAAAGTTAAACTTAAGCTTAAATTTGTTGAAAACGGACGATTTTGATGTTAACGATAGAGTTTTGATGATTGGAACAAGTTCGAATAAGGTTATAGGGCGTGTTGGTTCTTTTGGTTGAGGTCCGGGGGCCTCGGGTGAGTTTCGAGGTGGTTTTGGACCATTTCTAGGCCATTTTTAACTGCTGGTTTATGTCTGTAGCAGTGTTCTACGCGATCGCGGACAATGGGACGCGATCGCGGTGAGTAAAATGTGCGAAAATTATTAATGAATCGCGATCGCGTGAAATGCTCCGCGATCGCGAAGAAGGAAAATTTCTGTGCACTGATCCTACTTCGGAAGCTCATATCTTTTTATCTACAAGGAATTTTAAGATGATTCAAAAACGAAAGTTGTAGCCCATCGTGTCTAATTTTTAGAAAGATAAAGAAATCATGATTTGGACATCCGTGTAAAGAGTTATGGACGCTACACTATAGGGTGTCCGAGAAAGATCTCTAATACACATGTATAACTTGGGAAGCTTATATCTAGAAATATATAAGGATTCAGGAAATGACCATCAAATGAAAGTTATAACCCTATGTGTCTAGTTTCCAGAACATCAAACCATTCATCATTTGGAGTTGTGTGCAAAGAGTTATGACCATTATACTGAAGCCTGTCCGGAGGAACCAGAGTTTGTGCACCGCGATCGCGAAGCCTTTCCCGCGATCGCGAAGGGTAAATTTTGGGCCAAATTTTGTTCTCCGCGATCGCAGAGCCATTCCCGCGATCGCGATGAGTAATATGCCTGGGCGGAATGTTTTTAAAACATTCCAGTCGCGAAATCAACCCATTTTTCCACCATTTTTGGTCATTCTTGAGAGCTTTTGGACGGGAATTGAAGGGATTTCGACGGGGAATCATTGGAGGTAAGTTTTATGAGTTAAATGCATGATTTTATCAAAGAATCTTCCATTAATTCTCTGAATTTGGGTAAGAAATCAAGAAAATTAGGGCTTTGAGCAAAAATCTTAAAATGGGGATTTGAAGGACCATTTGTGGTCCGAATTGGGAGTTCTTGGTATGTACGGACTCGTGGAGAGACGAGGATTCCGAAAATGTGAGTTTCATAATTTTTCGAGATGTGGGCCCGGGGCTCGGGTTTTGCAAATTTCGTGATTTTTGATATTTTTCGAGTTCTTTCGATTGGGTTATGTTCCATTAGCCTATTTTGATATATTTGTACTGATTTTGGCTAGTTTGGACGTGCGTGGATGCCGGTTCGAGGAGCTAAGGCGTCGCGGGCATGAGTTTTCGTCGGTTCGAGGTGGGTAATACTTGTAAATGATGTCCTGAGGGTTAGTAAACCCCGGACTTGCACATCTTAGTGTTGTGTTGAGGTGACTTGCACGCCGGATGACGGGCGTGGGGTAGAGCACCATTGGGGATTGTGACTTGGTCCGTCCCGCGTAATAAATAATAATACCTAATTGTTGAAGTGATTTGGACTAATTATCATGTTTGGGCTTCGTGCCAATTATTTGAGTCCTTTAGGGATTGGTATCACTGTTTTGATAACACTGTGCATATTTTATTATAATTTAAGGTTTAAAATGGGATTTTTGCTATTCAGCATTCTTATAAGGTTATGAAAAACTTGAATAAGGTCTTAATAATATTTTAGTTGTGAGCTAATGTGATATTGTTGCCCGTAGGGCTTTCTTGATTATTTGTTAGACTGATTGGGGCCGAGGGCCATATGTTAGGGCATGACATTTCATGTGAGCATATGCATACACATGCATGGATCGGACTGCACGCCGCGGTGGTATATGGATCGGGCTGCGCGCCGCAGCAGGTGTGATATTAATATTGTGCTTGGGCTGTAGGAGCCCCTCCGGAGTCTGAACCCCCACAGTGAGCACGGGTACCCAAAAGGATCGGGCTACACGCCGTAGCGGTCATATGCATTGCATGGCATACATACATTGGTTTACGTGTACTACATGGCATAACATTTTAGCACTCAGACTTTACTGGCACATGTACATTTGTTGCTTTATTGACCAGATCTCCTGGTATAAATTGTTAAGGAGTGCTTAGCCCGAGAGGCTGATTTGAGTGCTGACTTGCACTGCTTGAGATTTTCCCAGGTATTGGTATGTTATAATGAAAGAAAGTAGCTAAAACTTTGGATTTCTAATAATCTACTCACATATGCTGAAAAGGAATAAAATGATAGTGTTTTGAAGTTTAATGATAGTTGTGTATTGTGTAGCAAGAGATAGTGCCTTGCGTGGTTTTCTTCCCTTCAGCATTATTTACTTTTATTACCGCTGAGTTGGAAGTACTCACACCCGACTCCCTGCACCTTGTGTGCAGATCCAGGTACATCACAGCAGAGCTGATTCTATTGCGGCTCGGGAGTGCTTTTGGACAGTCGAGGTAGCTGCCAGCGTTCGCAGGACCTGATTCTCCAGTTTGTCTATATTTTGTTCTGATCATCCCACACTTGTGCACAGTTATATTCACTATTTACACTTGTATATTCCGTAGAGGCTCATGACTCTTGACCCTTCGGTCTATGGGAGTTGCACTATGTTGGGACTTGGTTCCCCTGTTTTTAATATATCTATCAATGTTATGCTTAAATTGGATAAAGTGAGCTTGTGGCTCCGTGATTATTGTTGATTGGTCGGGCTGGCCTAGCAGTGTGCTGGGCGCCATCACGACCGGATTTGGGGTCGTGACAAGTTGGTATCAAAGCCTAGGTTTACTAGGCCTCGTGAGTCTTGAGCCGGTTAGTAGAGTCTTGTGGATCGGTACGGGGACGCCTGTACTTATCCTCGGGAGGCTGCGAACCTTTAGGAAACACTTCACATTTCTTGGAATTCTTATCGTGCGTACTTGATTCAGCTTGAGATATGCTTTTGAAATTCCTTCCGCACGTCTGTGTATGCATCGAGCGCTCAGTAATATAAGTGCCTTATGTGTAGTGGAACGAGTTCAAACTCGGGAAGACTAAAATGATTATGCTATGTGTATCCTGGTGGAAGGTATTGTGCTGAAATGCTAAATTGAGGCGAGATAGGTGGATTGGTTCTCATGTGTAATTGAAAGGTAATTGATATGTGTTATGATTCGAGCAGGTACAACGCATGTTCATGTACCAATATGATAATATGATTTGTGTAGTATTGAGACTAATGTTGTCGATATGCATTGTGATGTCTTGTCGAGTTGTGAATGTATTGCTAGGATGGTTTTGGTGATTCTCTGGCAGGTGGATAGGCCAATTTACAAAGGAAACTCTGCCGAAATTTTTGGAAAATTTGGGACTTAGAAAAGATTTTATCACCAAAAGAGGGGGCGTAACTGTTGTGTGTGAATGAATGCAAGAATTGCAAAAGAGTTAATATTTCTGATGATTCGAATCTCCGCCAAAGCTTGTAAATGACTTGAGTTTAATCTCATATTAACATTTCGGCATCACTTGAGTAATAATGATATGAGTGGTTGAAAGTGCTTTGATGAATGGCTTCGAGCTAAGTTGGGGAGGTTGCTATTGATTAGCTGATTGCACTATTGTGTGCTATGTTGATTCTGTCTCTAAGTATGTTGGGAAATTCTGGTAAAGGTTATGGTGCTTCGTAGATCTGATGAAGTACTAGGGTGTTTTGAACTACTGTTGGTAAAGAATATTCACCATATAGAAAAGAAAGATAGCTGATTGTATTTGTAAGTAATCATGTTCTGCGATATCAGAGTTCTAACAAAAACGAGTGGTTCTACTCAATAGGACAGTTGAATTACAGCTGAATAAGGGTGAATGATGCCCGAGAATGGTTTTGCAGTGTTCAAGATTTTGCTTGTAACAGTCAGGTGCCTTAAGATTTGTGTATGTGGATAAAGATGGCGGTTTCGTTAGAGCAGATCAAGGCTTGTGTTATATCATGTGAATGATGGGATTCTAGGTATCCGTATTGGGAAGTAATGATAACAATTTAAAAAAAAAATCGCGGGAAGTTCATCAAAAGAAAGTGTGGTAGAATGTGGTACTTTTGGGAAACATTGAGAGAGTATTCAGTGGCCTATGGGTCTTAGACCGTGTGGTCTTGTGTACGAGTCTCGTGTGGTAACATGAGTTGATGTATTATGGTACTATAGTAAAGACTGATATGAAATTAGAGATGAATCAGAAAGGAAACCGGGTAAATGGAACGACTTGTTAATAAACCAGAATGGTATAAAAAGGAATACGATTGATTCCTGGTGTGTGGTTGAAGTAATGAGTCTTGCAGACATTGCAGCAAAGCTCTTGAGTGTTGGCAGTTGTGTAACTTGATATGGGTATAAGGACTCAGTCCTGGCAGTTAAACTTATGCAACGAATGGGAAGAAATAGTTTGTGATGTGTTTTATCATGGTTTGAAAATGAGTATACTCATGTCTGTATGCGAAGCGTGGAATGTGCAATGAGTTTTCTTCTATATGGGATCACGAAAGTCTTTGACTAGTTGAGTGCGCCGATGTGAGGCGGAGGAAAGGGATATGAATTTCCATGTTGTCTTAGTGTGATATGGTATACACGATGTGTTACGGAAAGTTGATAATGGTATATTCTAGGTTTTGAGATCAGTTCATAATATATGTGAAGTCAATAAAATTATTGAGCAGCGCGGACAGCTGCAGGTGAATTAAGAATCGATCTTTCTGATGATTTAAGAAAATGGTACTGCTATTCTCGTAATTTGGCAGGGAATATGGTCCAAAAAGGGCCAGGTAATATAAACTGATAATCTTTAGTGGTGTGGTGGTATCCTCTTGTTAGATTGACATTGATGATTGAGTTGTAAATGGCATAAGGAAATTTCTGAATGGCTTTCGTGGTATGAATAGATGCTTGATGTGTGTTATGTAATCGTACGGTGGAGTGTGGGATCAGGCACAGTGATCCATGTGTAATACATATGTTAGAGTCTGGAAGTTCTCGTAATCCACCTATGCAGTGGTGGTATATCGAGTGGATCGGCATCGTTTAGCGATTGTTCGAAATTGGAAGCCCTAGTGGCTCTCTCGTTACTTGATAAGACGAATTCGGATTATGATACTTGATTGCTTGACTGGTTGTCATGGGTTAGATTGTCTAGACTAATGTGATATGGAATATGTCGGAAAATGGCACAAATTGTGTAGCGGAGAGCATCAGAGTATGCTCCAACAGAGTAGTTGTACCCAGGACCAGCGGACGACTGGTAGGTATTGCTTTGTCAATTGGACCTTAGTGGCGGATGTTAGTGTAGAGGTATCTACCATTGCTTCAGTTCCAGTATTGAGAAACGTTGTCAGATGCGTTTCATGTGGCCGAGCTTGAGGCTATATGTATATATATGTTTGCTGTAATGAGAAAATTCGACTCGATATGCATTTCCTTTTTGCGAGATTTATGCGTGGATCGGGTGGCACGCCGCCACGGGTTATTTGGATCGGGTGGCACGCCGCCACATGTATGGTATCTGGATCGGGTGGCACGCCGCCACGGGTATGTCATTGGAACGGGTTGCACGCCGCAACAGAATATTGTGAAAATATAGTTAGTTATATGTTACTTGGTATACAATACTTCCTCGCTTTTGAGGAAAAGTCCGTTTTGAGTATCGCTTGGCGAATGGCACATCGGTTGTGTCCTTTCAGGATTTAATAGCATACGTTAATTGTTTCACCGTGGGTGAGGTTGATTGCTTGGGTTCAAGACCTAGATCCGTGCGTGGCTAACCGTTTGAGCTTAGTGGCTTGAGGTGCTTCATGAGTAATAATGTTGGGATAGAATCATGAATCGTGGCAAGGCCACATGATGTGATGACCTTTCAAGAATGAGTCGTGCACTCCATTCCTATGATGTGAGATGGGATCTCAGTTATATATTATGATGGTACAAAGGAATTGAATTACAGCCCTGTTGTTGGAGTCAGTTGTCATAATTTGAGTATGTTTAGATGTTTCTATTGGAGCTCATGTTGTGCTCATCGTGGCTTAGGCCGGTGCTGAGGTGTCATATCACCAGTGCGGTGTGTTATAATTGAAATGATCGTCGAAGCCAATAATGAGTGTGAGTATATGTGATTTGAGCTAGTTAGAAAGGCAATACCGAGATTTGGCTCCGAATTTTGTTGTAGTATCAATTAAAAGGGAAATGGATTCATGAATGGTTGACTTGAGAGATGGGTTCGATATATCGCGTGTGCGGTTGCCGTTGGCAGGATATGAAGGTGTTGGAATAAGACTCTATCTAATGAAAAAGGTTTTTCGGTTGGTATTTGGTTATCGTGGGAAATTGTTGTGATTAGGGATTATTGTTCCGAGTGATTGGGTTGTTTGACACATCATATTATCTCACCGAGGTGGCGAGTATGGACTATTACAGTTGGATCGTGTGTATCCTGAGTATAGGCATGCGATTAGCATTTGGCATATGATTTCAGAAAGTACAATGTGATTTATGGTTCAGATGGTCTGTGAAATTTTGACTATGTGGTGTTTTCGGACTTATGTGAGATAGGGTGACGTATGATCACCCGGATATATGCTTGGTAAGGTCATTCGGCTATTGGGTGGCTTCTAGTACAACTCTTAGTCCGCTCGAGGACGAGCGTTTGTTTAAGTTGGGGAGAATGTAACGACCCGCCCCGTCGTTACGGGAATCTCCACCCCGTTACCTTGAATTAACATATCTTATGCTTCTATATCGGTGTTAGAACCTATCGGGTGAGTTAGGAGTGAATTGAATTGAAAATGAAGCAAATAGCATGTTTGAAGGAAGTTTGAATATGGAAAGTCAACCTAGAGTTGACTATCGAGTTAGAGTGCTCGGAATCGGATTCCGATGATTCGACTAGTTTCGAGGGATCATTTATGACTTAGGAGAGTAATCGGAATTGAATTTGGAGATCCGGTGTAGAAATAGGCTTGAATTGGCTAAGGTTGAATTTTGGCGAAATCCGATCGATAGGTGAGATTTTGATCCGGGAGTCGGAATGGAATTCCGACAGTTGCAGTAGCTCCGTTTGGTGATTTTGGATATGCCTGCAAATTTTCAGGTCATTCGGACATCGTTTGGTCGGGTTTTTGATCGAATGTGAATTTTTGAAGTTAAAGTTAAACTTAAGCTTAAATTTGTTGAAAACGGACGATTTTGATGTTAACGATAGAGTTTTGATGATTGGAACAAGTTCGAATAAGGTTATAGGGCGTGTTGGTTCTTTTGGTTGAGGTCCGGGGGCCTCGGGTGAGTTTCGAGGTGGTTTTGGACCATTTCTAGGCCATTTTTAACTGCTGGTTTATGTCTGTAGCAGTGTTCTACGCGATCGCGGACAATGGGACGCGATCGCGGTGAGTAAAATGTGCGAAAATTATTAATGAATCGCGATCGCGTGAAATGCTCCGCGATCGCGAAGAAGGAAAATTTCTGTGCACTGATCCTACTTCGGAAGCTCATATCTTTTTATCTACAAGGAATTTTAAGATGATTCAAAAACGAAAGTTGTAGCCCATCGTGTCTAGTTTTCAGAAAGATAAAGAAATCATGATTTGGACATCCGTGTAAAGATTTATGGACGCTACACTATAGGGTGTCCGAGAAAGATCTCTAATACACATGTATAAATTGGGAAGCTTATATCTAGAAATATATAAGGATTCAGGAAGTGACCATCAAATGAAAGTTATAACCCTATGTGTCTAGTTTCCAGAACATCAAACCATTCATCATTTGGAGTTGTGTGCAAAGAGTTATGACCATTATACTGAAGCCTGTCCGGAGGAACCAGAGTTTGTGCACCGCGATCGCGAAGCCTTTCCCGCGATCGCGAAGGGTAAATTTTGGGCCAAATTTTGTTCTCCGCGATCGCAGAGCCATTCCCGCGATCGCGATGAGTAATATGCCCGGGCAGAATGTTTTTAAAACATTCCAGTCGCGAAATCAACCCATTTTTCCACCATTTTTGGTCATTCTTGAGAGCTTTTGGACGGGAATTGAAGGGATTTCGACGGGGAATCATTGGAGGTAAGTTTTATGAGTTAAATGCATGATTTTATCAAAGAATCTTCCATTAATTCTCTGAATTTGGGTAAGAAATCAAGAAAATTAGGGCTTTGAGCAAAAATCTTAAAATGGGGATTTGAAGGACCATTTGTGGTCCGAATTGGGAGTTCTTGGTATGTACGGACTCGTGGAGAGACGAGGATTCCGAAAATGTGAGTTTCATAATTTTTCGAGATGTGGGCCCGGGGCTCGGGTTTTGCAAATTTCGTGATTTTTGATATTTTTCGAGTTCTTTCGATTGGGTTATGTTCCATTAGCCTATTTTGATATATTTGTACTGATTTTGGCTAGTTTGGACGTGCGTGGATGCCGGTTCGAGGAGCTAAGGCGTCGCGGGCATGAGTTTTCGTCGGTTCGAGGTGGGTAATACTTGTAAATGATGTCCCGAGGGTTAGTAAACCCCGGACTTGCACATGTTAGTGTTGTGTTGAGGTGACTTGCACGCCGGATGACGGGCGTGGGGTAGAGCACCATTGGGGATTGTGACTTGGTCCGTCCCGCGTAATAAATAATAATACCTAATTGTTGAAGTGATTTGGACTAATTATCATGTTTGGGCTTCGTGCCAATTATTTGAGTCCTTCAGGGATTGGTATCATTGTTTTGATAACACTGTGCATATTTTATTATAATTTAAGGTTTAAAATGGGATTTTTGCTATTCAGCATTCTTATAAGGTTATGAAAAACTTGAATAAGGTCTTAATAATATTTTAGTTGTGAGCTAATGTGATATTGTTGCCCGTAGGGCTTTCTTGATTATTTGTTAGACTGATTGGGGCCGAGGGCCATATGTTAGGACATGACATTTTATGTGAGCATATGCATACACATGCATGGATCGGACTGCACGCCGCAATAGTATATGGATCGGGCTGCGCGCCGCAGCAGGTGTGATATTGATATTGTGCTTTGGCTGTAGGAGCCCCTCCGGAGTCTGAACCCCCACAGTGAGCACGGTACCCAAAAGGATCGGGCTACACGCCGTAGCGGTCATATGCATTGCACGGCATACATACATTGGTTTACGTGTACTACATGGCATAACATTTTAGCACTCGGACTTTACTGGCACATGTACATTTGTTGCTTTATTGACCAGATCTCCTGGTATAAATTGTTAAGGAGTGCCTGAGCCCGAGAGGCTGATTTGAGTGCTGACTTGCACTGCTTGAGATTTTTCCAGGTATTGGTATGTTATAATGAAAGAAAGTAGCTAAAACTTTGGATTTCTAATAATCTACTCACATATGCTGAAAAGGAATAAAATGATAGTGTTTTGAAGTTTAATGATAGTTGTGTATTGTGTAGCAAGAGATAGTGCCTTGCGTGGTTTTCTTCCCTTCAGCATTATTTACTTTTATTACCGCTGAGTTGGAAGTACTCACACCCGACTCCTGCACCTTGTGTGCAGATCCAGGTACATTACAGCAGAGCTGATTCCATTGCAGCTCGGGAGTGCTTTTGGACAGTCGAGGTAGCTGCCAGCGTTCGCAGGACTTGATTCTCCAGTTTGTCTATATTTTGTTCAGATCATCCCACACTTGTGCAGAGTTATATTCACTATCTACACATGTATATTCCATAGAGGCTCATGACTCTTGACCCTTCGGTCTATGGGAGTTGCACTATGTTGGGACTTGGTTCCCCTGTTTTTAATATATCTATCAATGTTATGCTTAAATTGGATAAAGTGAGCTTGTGGCTCCGTGATTATTGTTGATTGGTCGGGCTGGCCTAGCAGTGTGCTGGGCGCCATCACGACCGGATTTGGGGTCGTGACAAAGCCTAGGGCTAAATCCTCCATAAATTACCCCAAATTCCTCCATTTTCATGATATAATTGCATAATATTACCAATACTAACCATAGTTTAAGTCCATAGTTGGTTACCTGATGATTTCCCTTGAATTTCTCTTCAAAATCGCCCAAATCGCCTCTAAAGCCGAGAGCCAAATGTGTGAAATGTTTCTGAAATTTTTCTAACTTCGAATACACTTAACTCACAGCGATTTTCACTTCTGCGGATAAAATTCCGCTCCTACGAGTCCGTAACCGCGACCAGAGGGTCGCTTCTGCGAACCGAGGCCCTTTTGGCCATTTCCGCACCAGCGATCCAAGGACCGCCCCTGCACATCCGCTTCTGCGGAAATTCGTCCGCTTCTGCGGAATGATCCGCTTCTGCGACCAAGAGTCCGCTTCAGCGGACTCGCCTATGCGATCAAACATCCGTTTCTGTGGATTTTCCCAAGACGGCTCAAGACCGCTTCTGCGATCGACCTCTCGCACCAACGAAGACGCTCCTGCGGACCAGGCTCCGCTTCAGCGGTCGGCTCCGTTTCTGCGCCTCGTTGTCCGCTTCTGCGGAGTCGCTCCTGCGCTCCCATTTTCGCAGGAGCGAAAACAACAGAACAGACTCAAAACATGCAATTTTCCACATTTTCTCCCGTTTAACCATCCGGAATCACCCCGAGGCCCCCGGGACCTCATCCAAACACACCAACACATCTTAATACCTTATTCGAACTTGCTCCAATCCTCAAAACACATCTAATAACACCAAAACCCATAATTCACATCAAATTCAAGCCTAAATTCCTTAAAACATTCCGAATTACACATTCAATCAAAAACCCGACCAAACGACGTCCGAATGACCTGAAATTTTGCGGGCACATCCAAAATCACCTAACGGAGCTACTGCAACTGTCGGAATTCCATTCCGACTCCCGGATCAAAATCTCACCTACCGTTCGGATTTCGCCAAAATTCAACCTTAGCCAATTCAACCCTATTTCTACACCGGGCCTCCAAATTCAATTCCGATCGCTCCCCTAAGTCACAAATCACCTCCCGGAACTAACCAAATCATCCGAATTCGATTTCGAGCCCTCTAACCAAATAGTCAACTCCGGGTTGACTTTCCTTATTCAAGTTTACTTCAAAAAGGCTATATGCCTCATTTTCAATCCAATTCACTCCTAACTCACCCGATAGACTCTAACACTAATATAAAATCATAAAACATGTATTTACAACATAACGGGGTGGTAATTCTCGTGACGACGAGCCGGGTCGTCACATCACCTCGCGTACAAGGCATTTAAACTATCACATAATATCCTAGGGGTGAAAATTCCCCCACGCGAGGTTAGACAAGCCACTTACCTCAATTCCGGTACAAAACCGCTAAGAAATAACCCTCTTGCCGCGAATTTCGGCCTCCACAAGTGTAGTATCCGATAAAAATCAATAGAATCACATCAAAATAGGCCAATTGGGCATTACCCAATCAAAATAACTCAAAATACACCAAAACCCACAAGTTGCCAAAACCCGACTTCCGGTACGCTTATCAAAAAATCACGAAAATTATATATTCGGGTTCCTTATCTCAATACGAGTCCGTGCATATAAAATTTATCGAAATCGGACTTCGTTTGCCCATTCAAATCAATGATTTTCTATAATTTAGGCCTAGGGCTAAAATCCCCCTTTAATCTTCCATTAACAGTGAAAACTCAAGGATTCCATGATAAAATAACGTAATTAGGCCATAAAACTTACCTCCTTGTTGAGACGAGAACAACCCCACGAAAAATCACCTCAATTGGAGCTCTAGAACTCAAGATGTGGCTAAAATACCAATTTTTTCTTTTTTTCCCGATTACTGTTCATGCGTCCAGCCCTGTTCACACGTGCGGGACACTGTTCACGCGTGCCCGGTACTGTTCAAGCTGCTAAATAAATGCAGCAGCTATCCAAAATAATTGCAGCAACTTTTATTTTCACTAAAATAGCTTTAACTCCGCCATACAAACTCGGAATTTGACGATTCTTTTTCCTATGGCTCCGTAATTTCGATACGGATCCAGTGGTTCAAACAAAACTGAATTTGGATCTCATTTGCTCAGTGCAACATCAATTTCGATCGTTAAACAATTAAATCACATTTCGTGTCAAAAACCCAATCGCGACTTGATGAAATTAAACCAAAATTTCCGGATCAGTCCTATAATTCATTATTTAAATTCTCGAACTCTCGAAATCAAATTTGGATCTCTAGAACTAAAAGTAGACCTTTGGATCATTACATTTATGTTCAAAACGGCAAAAATCTTCCAAAAATGACCCGTTGGGCATCCGAAACACACCCGAGACCCTCGGGACCACAACCAAAAACTCAAACTCAACCTAATAATTCATTCAAACTTGCTCGGATAAAAAAAACGCTGCCTTAAACATCAAAAAATCACCAAAATCCTAGAATTCGATTCAAACTTAAACTTAAACTTTCAAAATTCACATTCGATCAAAAACCCGACCAAACGATGTTCGAATGACCTGAAAATTTGCAAACATATCCAAAATCACCTAAGGAAGCTACTGCAACTATCGGAATTCCATTCCGACTCCCGGATCAAAATATCACCTATCGATCGGATTCCGCCAAAATTCCAACTTCGCCAAAATAGGCTAACTTCTTCACCGGACCTCCGAAATTACTTCCGATTGCGCTCCTAAGTCTTAAATCATCCCCCGAAACTAACCGAATCATCGGAATTCAGTTCCGAGCCCTCTAAGTCATAAGTCAATGTTGGGTTGACTTTTCCAACTTAAGCTTTCATTAAAGAGATTAATTGTCCCATTTCCTACCAAAATCGATCCGATTTGACTCAAAGTTTGCACACAAGTCAAATTCGACATTACGGACTTGCACCAACTTTCAGAATCGTATTCCGACCCCGATTTCAAAATTTTCACTTCCGGTCGAATATTCTCATAAACCTTCAAATTCCTATATTTAGCCAAATCACTTCAAAATGACCTCCGGACATCCGAATTCACTTCCGATCGCGTTCCCAACTCCAAAATCACCGTACGGATCTATTCCCAATCTCGGAATCGCAAATGGACATCTATAACTGTAAACTGCCTTCCAACCCAAATTTATGAAATTCTTCTAAAATACTAACTTCCACCATATATGCCAAAATGCTCACGGGTTATCAAAAACCAAATCTGGACATACGCCCAAGTTCAAAATCATCATACGAGCATGCTGGAACTTTCAGATCCCAATTCCAAGGTCATTTACTCAAAATTCCAATCCTAGTTCATTTCTTCAACTTTAAGCTTTCAAAAGGAGAATTTCCATTTAGATTTGACTCCAAACTTCTTGAATTTTAATTCGGACCATACACACAAGTCAATATACCTGAGATGAAGCTGTTCATGGCCTCAATTTGCTGAATGACGCGTCGGAGCTCAAAACGACCGGTCGGGTCGTAACAATCTCCCCCACTTAAACATACGTTCGTCCTCGAACGTGCTTAGAACTACAATGATGTAGTCTCAAATAACTTGTTTAACACATCATGCACCCCCCCGTGCTACCACTACTTAGTTGAGCACATTAGCTCGATAACTCTATAGATATACTCCTTTATTCGAGTAAATAAGCCATTAGACCCAATTCCAACATCCGAAATTTCATGCCTAGCATGTTTCCATAATACGACCACCATATCATTCTTCACACGCTGTACCCATACATGACTGCATAACTTTTCTGAAGTCACACTTTGCATCACTTTACTCATGGGACCACAATAATATTCTTTAAATATAATAGTCGAAATTCCACAAATCCGATGCTCTCATTGCATCTCATGACCTACATAGGTCTTGCTCTAGCTTTTACAACACCGATACGACGGAAGAGATGTGCCGGAATTCATATTTAGTTGCCAAGTCAACAAATCATTCAGTCTATACTTTTGACAAGAACCATTACCTCATTCTGAACTAAACAATGGTCTTAGCCCCTTAATTTATTTCATATGCTCAGATTACACTGATCTCGAGTTCAATGATCTCACCTCAACCATTACGAACTGCTCGGGCGATAAGCCACCTCGGACATAATCAAAAGTCCTGCAAGATGACACAATGTGCCAATAGGCTACTAATTCGTACGTGATACAAAAGGAAGGCGAACACTAGAGAGAACTATTCAACTCTCACACTAACATGGACTTCCTCAGAAAAATAGGAAACAGAACACATAAAAGCAATTATGGACACTGAAATAAACATCACACTGTTGCGGCGTGCCGCCCGATCCAAACAATATACCCATGGCGGCGTGCCACCCGATCAAAACAATATAACCATGGCGGCGTGCGACCCGATCCAAACAATATAACCATGGCGGCGTGCCACCCGATCCAAACAATATAACCATGGCGGCGTGCCACCCGATCCCTGTATAAAACTCACACAAGGAGCCATACGTCGAGCTGAATATATCATCACATCAAAATGCTGAATATCGATCATAAGCATACTAAGGTGCATGATATCAGACACAAGGAAACATATAGCACTATACGCTACAAACTCAAGCACAACTGATGTGCGGTATATTATCTTAGTCTCGAGAGCCATCATGCTCATATAACTGAGCGGAACCTTAACACATAAGGAACTTACCAAGCCATCTCACACTCATACGGCGCAATATATCTTTACATGAATTAACTAACTGCGAAAATAAGACCGCGACTATCCCTCCATAAAGGGCGCATTGCTGGAAGAAACATAAACGGGCCTGATGCAAGGCTTACTTCCACATTTAAATCTATCCACCGACCTTAAGTTTATCCTGGTCGTGCCAAGCTAAGTCAATAGTATTTCACAGGTATATAACCCAATAAGCAGAGTTCCTTCCGGGCATAAATTCTCAAATGAATGATATCACCAAAATCCTCATATTGGTTTAAATTTTTAACCAATTAAGTGACTACATGTCATAGCTATACAATCTTCTTGTGGGACAAGCTCCCACCATCTTCCGAATAATTAAACGGGCCTACATATTCAAACCACCGGCTGCACTAACAATGAAAAGCGATCAGGAGTCCCTAACCGGGATGCAAAGCCTTTCCCACAGAACACTGATCTCAAGTGATACTGACGTTAATACCCATCTTACTCAAACAATGAAACTCCTTTCCTGCTCATCCAAGCTCTTTATATCACATTCATTGACCAAACTGCGACCTTGGTTCTTACATCAAATTCCATACCACTCACTGCACCTCACGTGCCGATATACGATAGACACGATTTCCATCACAACTCTAGAACTGACGATAGGCTAATACTGCATCACATAAGACTTTCCATTTAACTTATTTTAGGAGAACCATAGCAACACACAGGCGAGTTCTCATAACCGTTGAATATGCCAATCTCTAAGTAGTGGTCCAAGCCACCATAACCCTTTCCAAGGTCCGCCTACTCATAACAGGCCCTAACAAAAGAATACTAAGAATGCCATCAATCACTGTGGCCGACAAGCCTCAAATACACCGCCACAATCACATGCATAACTCGATCACGTTGCATGAACCGATCATTGACATCAATATGCCAACTCAACTATGGCTAATCAATCTACTTCCTTCCAGTTTATCCTGGTTTGCCTTAGAAATGTTAATATCTCCCTTCAATACCTAACTTATTCCAACCGCACTCACCCCGAGTGACCTCAAATCATAAGGCCATGCTATCTCCAGAACGACGGCCATTTCATGTCTCCCAAATACTACACCACAAGTCAAAACATCATAGAACGTGTTGTGCCCTTCTTCGTAAGTTGCTTCAAAAATTTGACTCCCAACTGTACTTGTAGTCTCAGTATTATCAGGCACCACACTTTACCTCTTGAATTCACTAGGACCTCTATTGAGAGCCATCCAGCCCTGACTTGTCCCAATATGCAACCAACTATACTCAATTTTATAACATATAAATACCCTCTCAATAAAGCACCCAACGGGATCACTTCCCTCGAAGCATGCACCTATACGAGGCATAAATCACGAATTTTCCCTCAAGTTTGAACATGAGCCAGTAAGGCTAGCCCTAACATGCATTCAACAATTCATATACTCAATTACCACTCATGGTCCTTTCCTGTAGCTGCAATAGCCCATTAATTCTAATACCCAGAATTCACGCAGGTAATTAACCATGCGACCCAATCGTAAGCGGTGGGACTCTCCCACTTAGCTCAAGGCCACTATTACACAACTCTCGAACACATTAGAACCATTCTCTCAAGTCATTTACTCTTATTCAACTGCAGTTCACTTGATACGACGAACATAACCACATGTGCTCTATTAGCACTCTTACACCATAGGGTATGACCTCATTCCAATACAACCAAATATCACCCCGCTCCATGCACCGAGCATTCTTTACCGACGACATCTTAAAACATACTATGATTCTCACACGCCTACGAAGCACCATGTAGCCTTTGTCGAAGCTTTTTCCCTGCTGATAATAAAATGTAGAGTTTATTAGGGACATAGGGACATCAAAAGTCCCAACATCATACCATACGAGCCTCAACTCTTGCCCATCCGCAAGTTTTCAAGAACGTTTTGAATAGCACCTAAATACATCACAGGCCAAATCTGATATGACACATGACCCATAATTTGATCGTCGATAGTGAAATCCTTTCACTTGGCACGAAGCCTCAAGGTACATCTTGCTAATCTATGGTACTAGCTTTTAACATTCATACGTCTTCATCATAAGACAAGCCCAAGACATTCGTTTGGTACATGTCCTTCTTAAGACAGCTAAACTCATTTCCCCCAGTATCTCTGATGGCTGAATCCTTCGCTAAATAGATATCTCATGTGAACCATATAGTCTTTATTACCACCAACTATATTTAGATCTACATCCACTTTGTGATTCTACCATTGCTGTGACGATTAGGCAGTTAAGTAAACCTTCTCAAGACCGTACTTATCAACCGAATGTCAGAACCTAGTGCACCCCCATGTGCACAATTGAAGATCTCTCAATTCTCTTGCATTATCGATATGGATGACACGCAGTAATAATGGTTGAGCAAATTCTTGACTCCCTTGAAATCCTTCTGCAGCGTGACGAACCGTCGGCGCATACTTAATACCGAGCGCGAATTTTCAATACACGAGTGGATGCAAAAGAACATATGACATAGGCTCCAACTGAATAAATAGCGCACGATAAGGAATTCAAAGAATTGAAGAGTTTCCTAAACAGTTACATAGCCCCTCGTAGATAAATACAGACGTCTCCGTATCTATCAGTAAGAATCTAAGTAACCGGTCTATGTCCCGTGACTCCTACGAACCTAGAGCTCCTGATACCAACTTGTCACGACCCTAGTTCACCAATCGTGAACATGTCATGACGGCACCCAATCCCCACGACTAGGTAAGCCTAACACGTTGCGAAATATACAAGTTTATGAACATTAAATAATAAATAGCGGAAAAATAATATAAAAAGGAAATGTAATCTGTGCCGCTAGGCACATACACCCGTCAAACACACTGTATAAAACACCACCAAGACCCGGAATCCCACGGGCAACACAGACTAAAAGAGAGTATACAACTGTGGCTCTATGTGTAAAGAGTATCTAACAACGAAATGAAGGAAAACATCTACTAATACTATCGGAATAGAAGGAGGGCCTCCGGATCCGCGGACGTAGCAGATCATACCTCGAGGTCTCCAAATGTACTGTTGAATCACCTAGTACGGGCCTATCCTGATGTACCTGGATCTGCACAACAAAAGTGTGCAGAAGAGTAGCATGAGTACACCACGACGGTACTCAGTAAGTGCCAAGCCTAACCTCGATGGAGTAGTGACGAGGAAGGTCAGGGCCCTACTGAGAGAAAAATAATATAATGATGATAACAATGATAAACAGTTTTAATAATAATGAATCTGAAATAACGACAGTAAAGTGATTACTGCAACCATCTACAATTAAGCTAACAACAAGTAACAATCTCAATTAACAAGTCCATGACCTGTGGGAATTGAACCCACAGTCCCATCAACACTACCCCTGGGTCTCCGGGAATCGAACCCGCAGCCCATGTCTCAATAATATATCAATAGCTCAGGATCTCCGGGAATTGAACCCGCAGTCCCTACAAATAACTCAGGATCTCCGGAAATCGAACCCGCAGTCCCTACCAATAACTCAGGATCTCCGGGAATCGAACCCGCAGTCCCTACCAAAAACTCAGGATCTCCGGGAATCAAACCCGCAGTCCCTACCAATAACTCAGGATCTCCGGGAATCAAACCCGCAGTCCACAACAATATTACTCCGGGCCTCTGGGAATCGAACCCACAGCCCTGGGATCTCCCGGAATTGAACATGCAGTCCACAACACAACAAGTAAAGGAATACACAGAGAGAATATAATATGCTTAACTATAACTTCACCGATAAATAGTGCCAATAATTATCAAGAAGCTCAAGTAAGACAATTAGGCAACTAGACAGTTAAATACTACCTAATCATGCTTTTCTAACTACTACCGGGTAAGAATATCGAATTAACAGCTCAAAGCAGAAATATCATTCACCGAACATTTTAAGTAAAGTATGTGTTCAACAACCAGCGCATGTACACGCCCGTCACCTCGCGTACATGGCATTTAAACTATCACATAATATCCTAGGGGTGAAAGTTCCCCCACACGAGGTTAGACAAGCCACTTACCTCAATTCCGGTACAAAACCGCTAAGAAATAACTCTCTTGCTGCGAATGTCGGCCTCCACAGGTGTAGTATCTGATAAAAATCAACAGAATCACATCAAAATAGGCCAATTGGGCATTTTACCCAATCAAAATAACTCAAAATACACCAAAACCCACAAGTTGCCAAAACCTGACTTCCGGTACGCTTATCGAAAAATCACGAAAATTATATATTCGGGTTCGTTATCTCAATACGAGTCCGTGCATATAAAATTTATCGAAATCGGACTTCGTTTGCCCATTCAAATCAATGATTTTCTATAATTTAGGCCTAGGGCTAAAATCCCCCTTTAATCTTCCATTAACAGTGAAATACTCAAGGATTCCATGATAAAATAACGTAATTAGGCCATAAAACTTACCTCCTTGTTGAGACGAGAACAACCCCGCGAAAAATCACCTCAATTGGAGTTCTAGAACTCAAGATGTGGCTAAAATACCAAATATTTCTTTTTTTCCCGACTACTGTTCATGCGTCCAGCACTGTTCATACGTGCGGGACACTGTTCGTGCGTGCCCGGTACTGTTCACGCTGCTAAATAAATGCAGCAGCTATCCAAAATAATTGCAGCAACTTTTATTTTCACTAAAATAGCTTTAACTCCGTCATACAAACTCGGAATTTGACGATTCGTTTTCCTATGGCTCCGTAATTTCGATACGGATCCAGTGGTTCAAACAAAACTGAATTTGGATCTCATTTGCTCAGTGCAACATCAATTTCGATCGTTAAACAATTAAATCATATTTCGTGTCAAAAACCCAATCGCGACTTGATGAAATTAAACCAAAATTTTCGGATCAGTCCTATAATTCATTATTTAAATTCTCGAACTCTCGAAATCAAATTTGGATCTCTAGAACTAAAAATAGACCTTTGGATCATTACATTTATGTTCAAAACGGCAAAAGTCTTCCAAAAATGACCCGTTGGGCATCCGAAACACACCCGAGACCCTCGGGACCACAACCAAAAACTCAAACTCAACCTAATACTTCATTCAAACTTGCTCGGATCATAAAAACGCTGCCTTAAACATCAAAAATCACCAAAATCCTAGAATTTAAACTTAAACTTAAACTTTCAAAATTCACATTCGATTAAAAACCCGACCAAACGATGTCCGAATGACCTGAAAATTTGCAAACATATCCAAAATCACCTAAGGAAGCTACTGCAACTGTCGGAATTCCATTCCGACTCCCGGATCAAAATATCACCTATCGATCGGATTCTGCCAAAATTCCAACTTCGCCAAAATAGGCTAACTTCTTCACCGGACCTCCGAAATTACTTCCGATTGTGCTCCTAAGTCTTAAATCATCCCCCGAAACTAACCGAATCATCGGAATTCAGTTTCGAGCCCTCTAAGTCATAAGTCAACGTTGGGTTGACTTTTCCAACTTAAGCTTTCCTTAAAGAGATTAATTGTCCCATTTCCTACCAAAATCGATCCGAATTGACTCAAAGTTTGCACACAAGTCAAATTCAACATTACGGACTTGCACCAACTTTCAGAATCACATTCCGACCCCGATATCAAAATTTTCACTTCCGGTCGAATTTTCTCATAAACCTTCAAATTCCTATATTTAGCCAAATCACTTCAAAATGACCTCCGGACATCCGAATTCACTTCCGATCGCGTTCCCAACTCCAAAATCACCGTACGGATCTATTCCCAGTCTCGGAATCCCAAATGGACATCTATAACTGTAAACTGCCTTCCAACCCAAATTTATGAAATTCTTCTAAAATACTAACTTCCACCATATACGCCGAAATGCTCACGGGTTATCAAAAACCAAATCTGGACATACGCACAAGTTCAAAATCATCATACGAGCATGCTGGAACTTTCAGATCCCAATTCCAAGGTCATTTACTCAAAATACCAATCCTAGTTCATTTCTTCAACTTTAAGCTTTCAAAAGGAGAATTTCCATTTAGATTTGACTCCAAACTTCTTGAATTTTAATTCTGACCATACACACAAGTCAATATACGTGAGATGAAGCTGCTCATGGCCTCAAACTACTAAATGACACGCCGTAGCTCAAAACGACCAGTTGGGTTGTTACATTCACTCCATTCTTGGTTAATTATTTCTGTTAAAACTAGATTTTCATATTCTTGGATTTGATCCCATATATTTTTTCTAATTTCAGGTTGATTTATCTTTCTAAGTGCATAAAAGATTAATATCTTATATTTATCTGCCATTTCATCTAGTAGGTATGTTATCATTATTTTATGTATTGCTAATGTTCTTATAGTATTCCTTCTAATCCTCTTATTTTTACTATCATATTCATCATATAATAATATGATATAAAAAACAATTTTTCTGGTCACTACCATGGCCCTTTGCTAAACGACCTATAACAGAGCTAATCGGAGCTATACCCGACCCCAACCCCCAATTTGGTATCAGAGCTAGAACCGAAAATAGTAGAAGTGAAAATAGTAATAATAAGATTAATAGATTAAAAGAAGCAGATAGAATTAAAAATGAATTATATGGTTTATATTGTGAATTTAATTACTTAAAAATCTCTAAAAATAATAATGATAGATTAGAACAACTTATAGATATAATTTCAGAATTAGAATGGAAACTAATAATACAACTTAAAAGATGAATAAAGAAGAATTTGCAGTAGACGAAAAAACATATGAAAACCCAGAAGGACTAAAAATAAAAATTGTATTTTCTAATATAGGAAGAAAATATAAGAAAATAGGAGATAACTTATATCTAATGTTAGAAAAAGAATCACTAAAATTAGAAGATAGCCTAACTGCTTTAGTAAGAATAACAAGAGAAAATGAGGAAATAGACCAAAAATATGAGATAGAAAAAATTAAACAACAATCAAAAATAGAAATAAAACAGATAGAAGAAACAAAAAATGCTAAAATAATAGAATTAGAAAAAGAATTAAACATGTTAAAAGAACTATATGCAACTAGACAAAAAGAAAAAGAACAAGAAAATAAATTACAACTTGAGATAAATAGATTCAAAGAACAATTACAAGAAGAAAAATTAGAAATAATTAGAATAGAAGAAATAAATAAACCAAATAATAATAGTGATTTAGAAAATTATTTAGAAACAAGCGAAACATATACAGAAATTTTAGAAAATATAGCACAAGTCGAACAAAACGAAGAAGGTAGAAATGATCGTATAGAAATAAATGCGATAATAGATGAAAAACCTAGTACATCAAGAACAAAAGATACACAAATAGAGCAAAAAAGTTATATAAATTACGAAAATAATTTTAAGAAAACATATAGAAATGATAGAGAACCAAGATATACAAAATGGGTTCCAACACAAATACCAACAACAATACAACATAATTTCTTAGATCTAGATTGTGTAAAAGATATAAATAAGACAATCCAGTTATGGGTAGGATATATGACAAAACAGATTATAGACAATAAAATAGGAATATCAGATGTACCAGAATACATAGAAAGAACATTAATAGGAACGACTAAATTATGGTTACAAAATATAAATAAAGATGCCTTAGGAGTATTAAGAAATGATAAAAAATGTAACGACCCGGCCGGTCGTTTTAGAAAATTACGCCCCAATCCCTAATTTAACTGTTTCCCTAAGTACTTTTCTGCTATTGTGGTTTGCCGGGAGAGTCGGCCCTGAAATTTGAAGTATTTTGGGACACTTAGTCCCTAAATGAGAACTTTAAAGATAAAAAATGGTCCGTAACCGGAACGGTGTTAAGACGATCTCGGAACGGAAATCCGATGGTTCCATTAGCTCCGTTGGGTGATTTCGGGGTTGGGAGCGCGTTCGGAATGTATTTTGGAGGTCCTTAGCTCAATTAGGCTTGAAATGCCGAAGGTTGAAATTTTGGCGAATCCGAACGATAGGTGAGATTTTGATCCGGGGTCGGAATGGAATTTCGACAATTTCTGTAGCTTCGTTATGTGAATTTGGATATGTCCGCAAATTTTCGGGTCATTCGGACGTCGTTTGGTTGGGTTTTAGATCGAATGTGCAATTCGGAAAGTTTTAAGAAATTTAGGCTTGAATTCGATGTGAATTATGGGTTTTGATGTTGTTAGATCGTGTTTTTATGATTGGTATAAGTTCGTATCATGTTTTGGAGTATGTTGGTGGTTTTCGTTGGGGTCCCGGGGGCCTTTGGGTGTTTTCGGATGGTTAAACGGGAGAAAGCATGGAAATTGCAGGTTGAAGTATTCTGGTTCTGTCATTTTCGCCCCTGTGGAAATATGGGCGCGGAGGCGAGCCCGCGGAAGCGGACTGAGGAGCGCAGAAGCGCTTGTGCTCGCCGAAGCGGGTATTGTTCCGCTGAGGCGGTGTCGCTGGTGCGAAAGGTGTTACGCAGAAGCGGTCTAGAGGCGGATTAGGGGGATCCGCAGGAGCGGAGGATTTATCGCCTAGGCGGCTCCGCAGAAACGGAATTTTCTCGCAGAAGCGGAAATTCTCGCAGGAGCGGTTGTCCAATCGCGGAAGCGGACGCGCGGAAGCGGTCCTTTTCTCGCAGAAGCGGGGTTGGCCAGTTAGGCCTGGGATCGCAGAAGCGACCAGTTGGTCGCAGATACGGGCTCGCAGGAGCGGAATTTTGTCCGCAGAAGCGGAAATCGCAGAGAGTTAATTGTATCAGAAGTTAGAAAATTTCAGAAACATTCCAACATTTGGGGTCTCGGCTTATGAGGCGATTTGGGCGATTTTGAAGAGAAATTCAAAGGGAAGCATCAGGTAATCAACTAAGGACTTAAACTATAATTAGTATTGATAATATTATGCAATTATATCATGAAAATGGAGGAATTTGGGGTGATTCACGGAAGATTTAACCCTAGGCTTGAACTTTAGAAAATCAAGGTTTTGAGTGGGCAAATGGAGTCCGAATTTGATAAACTTTATATGCTTAGACTCGTATTGAGACAATGGTTCCGAAAATATAACTTTCGTAATTTTTCGAGAGGCGTACCGAAAGTCGGGTTTTGGCAACTTGTGGGTTTTGGTGTATTTTGAGTTATTTTGATTGGGTAATGCCCAATTGGCCTATTTTGATGTGATTCTATTGATTTTTATCAGATACTACACTTGTGGAGGCCGACATTCGCGGCAAGAGGGTTATTTCTTAGCGGTTTTGTACCGGATTTGAGGTAAGTGGCTTGTCTAACCTCGTGCGGGGGACTTTCACCCCTAGGATATTACGTGATACTTTAGATGCCTTGTACGCGAGGTGACGGGCGTGTACATGCGCTGGTTGTTGAACACATACTTTACTTAAAATGTTCGATGAGTGATATTCCAATTTTTAGCTGTTAAATTCGATATTCCTACCCGGTAGTAGCTAGAAAAGCATGATTAGGTAGTATTTAACTGTCTAGTTGCTAATTGTCTTACTTGAGTTTTCTTGGTAATCGCTGGCGCTGTTTATCGGTGAAGTTATAGTTAAGAATATTATATTTCTCTCTGTGTATTCCTTTACTTGCTATATTTGTGGACAGCGGGTTCAAATTCTCGGAGATCCCAAGGCTGTGGGTTCGATTCCCAGAGACCCGGAGTGATAATGATGTGGACTACGGGTTCGATTCCCGAGATCCTGAGATTGGTAGGGACTACGGGTTCGATTCCCGAGATCCTAAGTTATTGGTAGGGACTACGGGTTCGATTCCCGAGATCCCGAGTTATTGGTAGGGACTATGGGTTCGATTCCCGAGATCCTGAGTTATTGGTAGGGACTACGGGTTCGATTCCCGAGATCCCTGAGTTATTAGTAGGGACTACGGGTTCGATTCCCGAGATCCTAAGTTATTGGTAGGGACTACGGGTTCGATTCCCGAGATCCTAAGTTATTGGTAGGGACTACGGGTTCGATTCTCTCACGACCCAAACCCCGGTGGTGATGGTGCCGGCAAGCCCGACCGTATTATCTCTTAAACCAGCCAATTATTAATCAAATTAAACTTAAACAACAAGTGACCATATCAAATGATAAGCGTGATAGTAACGGCATACGAAGTACGGACCCAACATATCGTGGTGACACAAGTCTGAGCCTCTACAAATGAGATCTACTACACAATCAAGTCTAACCAGAATGGAGACAACAAAATGATAAAAAGAAAGAGGTCAGGTACTGCGGACGTTGGCAGCTACCTCGAAGTCTCCACAGAATGGGGATAATAAAGCGGTTGCGATAGCTCAACTGCCCTCCTGAACCTGTATATCTGCACAAAAAGTGCAAGGGAGTGGGGTGAGTATATTTCAACTCAGTGAGTAATAATAATAAACAATAACTGAAAATAAGAACTCCTGTACTATCACTAAACAATTCTAAGGAAACCCCCACAGGTTAGACATCACTATAATGAGTACTCTGATCACTAGTCCACATCTATCTCATCTAGGTCCCACACTGACCACATCCTCGCTCGTACCACTACGGTATACAACCATCTCAATATATGGAGACATATACATCTATCTATAACATATAAATATTTCAGTATATATATGAATATGAATAAGTATAATGCTGCGGCACGCAGCCCGCTCCAATACATATACCGCTGCGGCGCGCAGCCCGCTCCATTTAACGTCGACGGCGCTCACTGGGGGTGTATACAGACTTCGGAGGGGCTCCCTAGGCCCAAGCACTATAATACTGCGGCGTGCAACACGATCCACACAAATATTATTGCGGCGTGCAGTCCGATCCAATGAATATATGTATATAACTCTATATTGTTGCGGCGTGCAGCCCGATCCCATAATATACACCAGTGCTCACTGAGAATGTGTGCAGACTCAGACTCCGAAGGGGCTCCTACAGCCCAAGCGCAATAATACTGCAGCGTGCAGTCCGTCCCACATGTATATTACATGTATATTACTGCAGCGTGCAGTCCGATCCAATATATATACTGCTGCGGCGTGCAGCCCGATCCAATATAGGTATATATATATAATACCTCATAATGGGTCCTCGACCCTATTCCGGTCAGTATATACTTGGTATATATATATATATATATAATACCTCATAATGGGTCCTCGACCCTATCCCAGTCAATATGTATTTGGCCTCTCAGGCCCAATATAACATCTCATAATGGGTCCTTGACCCTAACTCATCTCAATCGGTATAGACTTGGCCTTTCAGGCCCACTCAGCTAGAACAGGGAATTCCACCCTAGACAATCTCTCTCAATGTACACATCTAGTATGGGCTCATATGATGCTATACAGCTAGAGCTACGGCTGAGTGTATGTCTCCAACACGCTATAAGGGTCACCTATCTCTATAGGTTCCCTAATGCTCTACGGATCGGCACAAGGCCCCAAACATGGCTATCAGCCCAATTGCACAGTTATAAACTTATTATCAGTCATAACACACAGTATACTATTAGTCGGGAAGGACCAAGTCCAAGTCCCCAATCACAATGTCACCACGCTCGTCACAAGACGCGTGTCTCATCTCAACATAGCACTGTGAAGTGCTAGTACGGGGTTTCAAACCCTCAGTACATTATTTACTACTACCACTCACCTCGAACCGGTAGAAGCTTCAATCCACCTTGCGCTTGTATCGCAATTCAATCTCCTCGGATGCCAAATCTGCTCAAAATCATAGAGAATGCATCAATATATATGTTAATTTCACGCAATTCATTCGAAACAACCCAAATTTTATCAAAACCCACAAAGTTGTCAAAACCCGACTTTTGGTACGCTTCTCGAAAAATTATAAAAGTTACATATTCGGAACCCTCGTCTCAATACGAGTCTATGCATATCAAATTTACCAAATTCGGACTCCATTTGCCCGCTCAAATCGGTATTTTTCTACAATTTTAGGCCTAGGGCTTAACCCACCTTAAATCCTCCATTTTCATAGAAATAATTCATGATTTTCATGATGAAAGTGTGTAATTAAACCATGAAACTTACCTCCGACAATATCCCGATAATTTCCCAGCTATTTCCCTTCACTTCCTCTCTCTAGGCTTCAAAAATGGGGGTTTATGAAATGAAACCCGTAATGAAATGTTCTGGTTTCAAAATCACTGCCTGGGACCTTTCTTCTACGCGTTCGCGTTCGTCACCACGCGTTCGCGATGCCCAGCTCCAGATTAACCTTCGCGAACGCGACCTCCCCAACGCATTCGCGATTCACTAGCTCCCAGCCGCCTGATTTTCCTTCTACGCGTTCGCGATACCCCTCACGCAAACGCGATGCACACCCTCACAAACCTACGCGAACGCGACACCCTGAACGCGATCGCGAAGCTCAAGAATCCTGGCCTACGCGAACGCGATAAACCGTCTCGCGATCGCGATGCTTGACTCGCCTGGCCTTCGCGAACGCGGCCCATGCCACGCGAACGCGAAGGCTTGGATTTTGCCCAGTGATCTGCAATTTTTCTGCAGATTTTTAAGTTCCAAAAGTGCCGGATGATGGTCCGGATTCACCCCGAGGCCCCCGGGACCCCAACGAAAACCACCAACATACTCCAAAACACGATACGAACTTGTTCCATGCATAAAAACACCATCTTAAACATCAAAATCACTAATTACACACGGATTCAAGCCTAAGTTTCTTCAAAACTTCCGAAATCGACATTCGATCAAAAGCCCGGCCAAACGACCTCCGAATGGCGTGAAATTTTGCAGGCACATCCAAAATCACCTAACGGAGCTACTGCAACTGTCGGAATTCCATTCCGACTCCCGGATCAAAATCTCACCTACTGTTTGGATTTCGCCAAAATTCCACCTTAGCCAATTCAAGCCTAAAACTACACCGGGCCTCCAAATTCACTTCTGATCGCTCTCCTAGCTCATAAATGACATCCCGGAGCTGACCGAATCATCAGAATCCGATTCCGAGCTCTCTAACTCACAAGTCGACATCCGGTTGACTTTTCCCAAATATTCCTTCTTCAAAGAAACTATTTGTCTCAATTCCAACTAAACTCAATCCGAAATGACTCAAACTCGCCAAACAAACATATTAAAACATGAACGAGCATATAACGGGGAATACGGGGTGATAACTCACATGATGACGGGCCGGGTCATCACATTCTCCCCAACTTAAGCAAACGCTCGTCCTCGAGCGGACCCAGAGTTGTACTAGATTCAACACAATAGCTGAATGACCTCACCAAGCATATACTCGTGGTGATACCACTTCGCCCTATCTTTCATAAGTCCGATAACATAGTATAGCTGAATTTCCACAGTCTATCTGAACCATAAACCACATTGCACTTTCTGAAATCATATACCAAATCTGAATCCCACATCTATACTCAGAGTACACACGATCTAACCGTAATAGCCAAACTCGCCACTCCGGGTGAGATCACATGATGTATCAAACAATCCAATCACTCGAGGCGATAGTCTCCAATCACAACAACTGGCCACAATAACCATATACTAGCAGAAAGAACCTTTCTCATTAGGTAGAGTCTTATTCCAACACCTTCATATCCTGCCCACGGCATTTGAAGCACGCGATACACCGAACCCATCTCTCGGGTCAACCATTCGTGAATCCATTTCCATTTTATAACTGATACCACAATAGGTTTCGGAGCCAAAACTCGATGTTACCTTTCTATCAAGCTAAGAACAAATATGCTCGTACTCATTAATGACTCTAACGATCATTTCGATCATAACACACCACACTGGTGACATGACACCTCAGCATCGGCCTATGCCACAACAAGCACAACACAGGCTCCAATAAGAACGATTTGAACACACTCGAATCGTGACAACTGACTCGCACAAAGAGCCATAATTCAAATTCTTCAATGCCATCACAACACATAACTGAGATCTCGTCTCACATCATAGAATTGGAGTACCTGAATCCTCCTCGAAAGGTAATAACATCACGTGGCCTTGCCACAACTCATGATTCTATCCAAACATCATTACTTATGGAGCACCTCAAGTCGCAATGCTCAAACGATCAGCCACACACATATTTAGGTCTGAACTCAAGCAATCAATCACACACGCGGTGATACATTTAGTATATGCTATCGAATTCTGAATGGACACAACCGATGTGCTATTCCCCGAGCGATACCTAATACGGACTATTCCTCAGAAGAGAGGAAGAATTGTATACAATGTACATATAGGAAGCTATATTTCCCACATCGCACTGTTGCGGCGTGCAACCCGTTCCAATAACATACCCGTGGCGGCGTGCCACCCGATCCTGATACCATACATGTGGCGGCGTGCCACCCGATCCACAAATACATCTAACAAGGAAAATGCACATCGAGTCAAGTTGATCATTGCAACAAACATATATATATAGCCTCAAGCTCGGCCACATGAAACGCATCCGACAAAGTTCCTCAATACTGGAGTTGAATCAATGGTAGATACCTCTACACTGACATTCGCCACGAAGGCCCAACTGACAAAGCAATACCTACCAGCCGTCCGCTGGTCCTGGGGTATAACTACCCTGCTGGAGCATGATCTGATGCGCTCTGCCACGCAGTTGTGACATTTCTCTGATATAGTCCATATCATATTAGTCTAGATAACCTGACTTATGACAACCAGCCTGCAATCATATATCATTATTCAAATTTGTCATATCAACTAACAAAATAGCCACTAGGGCTTCCAATTTCCAATAACCGCTAAACGGTGCCGATACACACGATATACCACCACTGTGTAGTCGAATTACGAGAACTTCTATTCTCCAACACATACATAACACAAGAATCACTATGCCTGATTCCGTACTTCCCGTACGATTACATAACGCACCTCAAACGTCCATTCATACCACGAAAGCCATTCATAAATTTCACTATGTCATCAACGACTCAATTATTACAGTCGATCCAACGGGAGTATACCATCATACCGCTAGATATTATCAGTTTACATTACCTTGCCCTTGTTGACCATATACTCTACCAAATCACTAGAATAGCAGTACCATGTTCCTTAATCACCAGAAAGATCGGCTCTTAAATCACGTGCAGCTGCCCGCGCTGCTCAATAATTTTAATGACTTCCCATATATTATGAACAAATCTCAAAGCCTTGAATATGTCGTTATCAACTTTCCATAACATATCGCATATATCATACCACACTAAGATAACATGGAAATTCATATTCCTTTCCTACGCCGCAAACATCGGCGCACTCAACTAGTCAAGAACTCTCATGATCCCATATAGAGAAAACTCATTCCCCATTCCATGCTTCGCATACCAATAGGAATATACTCATTTTCAAACCATGATAAAACACATCACAACTCTTTCTCCCAATTACATTGCATAAGTTAAACTGCCAGGACCGAGTCCTTATACCCATATCGGGTTACACAACTACCAATACTCAAAAGCTTTATTGCACAATATCGGCGAGACTCGTTACTTCAAACATATACCAGGAATTAATCGTATTCCTTATCATACCGTTTTGGTTTATTAACAAGTTGATCCATTTACCCAATTTCCTTTCTGATTCATCTTTAATTTAATACTAGTCTTTACTGTAGCACCACAATGCCTCAACCCATGTCACTGTGCTGGGCGCCATCGCGACCCATAGGCCACTGAATACTCTCTCAATTGTTTCCCAGAAATACCACATTCTACAATACTTTGTTTTGAAGAACTTCCTGCGATTTGAATTTGTTATCATTACCTTTCAATACAGATACTAAGAATCTCATCATCCCCATAACATAACAAAAGTCTTGATTTCTTCTACTGCCACGGTCTAGCCACGTACACAGTCTTAAGGCACCTGACTGTTGCAAGCGTAAATCTTGAACACCGCAAGGCTATTCTCGGGCGTCATTCACCCTTAACTAGTTATAATTCAACTTCCTTATTAAACAGAACCATACGGGCCTTAATAGAACTCTGACACCGCAGAACATGATTACATACGGATACAATTAACTATCTTTCTTTTCTATACATCAAACATTCTTTAGCAATAACCACTCAAAACCTCCTAGTATTTTCTCACATCTACGAAGCACCATAACCTTCGTTAGAATTTTTCCCAGCATGCTTTGGGGACAGAACCATCATAGCACACAATAGTGCAATTAGCTAGTCAATAACAACCTCCCCTACTTGGCTCGGAGCTATACATCAGAGCACTTTTAGCCACCTATATCATTATTAATCAAATGATGCCACAATGTTATCGTGAGATTAAACTCAAGTCATTTACAAGCTTGACAGAGACTCTAACCCTCTGAAACCTTAACTCTTCTGCAATTCTTGCATTTATACACACACCACATTTAAGCCTACTCTCTTTCGGTGGCAGCAATCATTTCTAAGTCCCAAATTTTTCCAAAAATTTTGACAGAGTTTCCTTTGTAAATTGGCCTATCCACCTGCCAGAGAATCACCAAACCATTCTAACAATACACCCACAACTCAACAAGACGTCACAATGTATTTCAACAACATAAATCTCAATACTACACGAATTATATCATCAGCATTAGTACATGAACATGCGCTGTACCTACTCAAATCATAACATATATACCTTTCACCATGATACACCCAGTACAACCAATTTGGTTTTCCTGCGTTTGAACTCATACTACCACACGTAATGCACTTTACCTTTCCACTAAGGAACATGAACATACTCACCATGCCCATAGTTAGGGCTACGTAACAGATCACAATAAGGATTGAATACCTCGCAGCTCACCCATTATCAACTGCCATTTTCACAATCAAGATCAATATTGACCGCATGAATTTCATAATACCGGCTCGCGAAATTAGCACCTCGGTGCTCAAGCCATAGACAAGGATTTGGCCTCAAGTCCTCCAGACAGGCCCCAACATGAACTCATAGAGATTATATCTCATCCCTCGATTAGGGAATCATAAGCCATCAAGGCAAATTTATCACTAAGCACTCGAGTGCACGCATCAATGTGCAGGAGGAATTTCAAGAATTACATTTCAAGCTGAATAAAACACGCACGATGAGAATTCCAAGAATTTGAAACTTTCCTAAAGGTTTGCAGCCTCCCGAGGATAAGTACAGGCGTCCCCGTACCGATCCACGAGACTCTACCAACCGGCTCATGACTCGTGAGACTTGTTAACCTAGGCTCTGATACCAACTTGTCACGACCCAAACCCCGGTCGTGATGGCGCCCAACACAATGCTAGGCAAGTCCGACCGTATTATCTCTTAAACCAGCCAATTATTAATCAAATTAAACTTAAACAACAAGTGACCATATCAAATGATAAGCGTGATAGTAACAACATACGAAGTACGGACCCAACATATCGTGGTGTCACAAGTCTGAGCCTCTACAAATGAGATCTACTACACAATCAAGTCTAACCAGAATGGAGACAACAGAATGATAAAAAGAAAGAGGTCACGTACTGCGGACATTGGCAGCTACCTCGAGGTCTCCACAGAATGGGTATAATAAAGCAGTTGCGATAGCTCAACTGCCCTCCTGAACCTGTATATCTGCACAAAGTGCAAGGGAGTGGGGTGAGTATATTTCAACTTAGTGAGTAACAATAATAAACAATAACTGAAAATAAGAACTCATGTACTATCACTAAACAGTTCTAAGGCAACCCCCACAGGTTAGACATCACTATAATGAGTACTCTGATCACTAGTCCACATCTATCTCATCTAGGTCCCACAATGACCACATCCTCGCTCGTACCACTACGGTATACAGCCATGTCAATATATGGAGACATATACATCTGTCTATAACATATAAATATTTTAGTATATATATGAATATGAATAAGTATAATGCTGCGGCACGCAGCCCGCTCCAATACATATACCGTTGCGGCGCGCAACCCGCTCCAATACATATACGACGGCGCTCACTGGGGGTGTATACAGACTTCGGAGGGGCTCCCTAGGCCCAAGCACTATAATACCGCAGCGTGCAGCACGATCCACACAAATATTACTGCGACGTGCAGTCCGATCCAATATATATATGTATATATCTCTATATTGCTGCGGCGTGCAGCCCGATCCCATAATATACACTAGTGCTCACTAAGAATGTGTGCAGACTCAGACTCCGAAGGGGCTCCTACAGCCCAAGCGCAATAATACTGCGGCGTGCGGTCCGTCCCACATGTATATTACATGTATATTACTGCGGCGTGCAGTCCGATCCAATATATATACTGCGGCGGCATGCAGCCCGATCCAATATAGGTATATATATATATATATATATATATATATAATACCTCATAATGGGTCCTCGACCCTATTCCAGTCGGTATATACTTGGCCTCTCAGGCCCAATATAATATATCACAATGGGTCCTTGACCCTGTCTCAGTTAATATAGACTTGGCCTTTCAGGCCCAATATAACATCTCATAGTGGGTCCTCGACCCTATCTCATCTCAATAGGTATAGACTTGGCCTTTCAGGCCCACTCAGCTAGAACAGGGAATTCCACCCTAGAAAATCTCTCTCAATGTACACATCTAGTACGGGCTGATATTATGCTATACAGCTAGAGCTACGGCTGAGTGTATGTTTCCAACCTGATATAAAGGTCACCTAGATCTATAAGTTTCCTAATGCTCTACAGATCGGCACAAGGCCCCAAACATGGCTATCAACCCAATTGCACAGTTATAAACTTATTATCAGTCATAACACACAGTATACTATTAGTCGGGAAGGACCAAGTCCAAGTCCCCAATCACAATGTCACCACGCTCGTCACAAGACGCGTGTCTCATCTCAACATAGCACTGTGAAGTGCTAGTACGGGGTTTCAAACCCTCAGTACATTATTTACTACTACCACTCACCTCGAACCGGTAGAAGCTTCAATCCACCTTGCGCTTGCATCGCAATTCAATCTCCTCGGATGCCAAATCTGCTCAAAATCATAGAGAATGCATCAATATATATGTTAATTTCACGCAATTCATTCGAAACAACCCAAATTTTATCAAAACCCACAAAGTCTGTCTAAAACCGACTTTTGGTACGCTTCTCGAAAAATTATAAAAGTTACATATTCGGAACCCTCGTCTCAATACGAGTCTAGGCATAACACATTTACCAAATTCGGACTCCATTTGCCCGCTCAAATCAGTATATTTCTACAATTTTAGGCCTAGGGCTTAACCCACCTTAAATCCTCCATTTTCATAGAAATAATTCATGATTTCCATGATAAAAGCGTGTAATTAAACCACGAAACTTACCTCCGACAATATCCCGATGATTTCCCAGCTATTTCCCTTCACTTCCTCTCTCTAGGCTTCAAAAATGGGGGTTTATGAAATGAAACCCATAATGAAATGTTCTGGTTTCAAAATCACTGCATGGGACCTTTCTTCTACGCGTTCACGTTCGTCACCACGCGTTCGCGATGCCCAGCTCCGGATTAACCTTCGCGAACGAGACCTCCCCAACGCGTTCGCGATGCACTAGCTCCCAGCCGTCTGATTTTCCTTCTACGCGTTCTCGATACACCTCACGCGAACGCGATGCACACCCTCACAAACCTACGCGAACGCGACACCCTGAACGCGATCGTGAAGCTCATGAATCCTGGCCTACGCGAACGCGATAAACTGTCTCGCAATCGCGATGCTTGACTCGCCTGGCCTTCGCGAACGCGGCCCATGCCACGCGAACGCGAAGGCTTGGATTTTTCCCAGTGATCTGCAATTTTTCTGCAGATTTCTAAGTTCCAAAAGTGCCGGATGATGGTCCGAATTCACCCCGAGGCCCCCGGGACCCCAACGAAAACCACCAACATACTCTAAAACACGATACGAACTTGTTCCAAGCATAAAAACACCATCTTAAACATCAAAATCACTAATTACACACGGATTCAAGCCTAAGTTTCTTCAAAACTTCCGAAATCGACATTCGATCAAAAGCCCGGCCAAACGACCTCCGAATGGCCTGAAATTTTGCAGGCACATCCAAAATCACCTAACGGAGCTACTGCAACTGTCGGAATTCCATTCCGATTCCCGAATCAAAATCTCACCTACCGTTCGGATTTCGCCAAAATTCCACCTTAGCCAATTCAAGCCTAAAACTACACCGGGCCTCCAAATTCACTTCCGATCGCTCTCCTAGCTCATAAATGACATCCCGGAGCTGACTGAATCATCAGAATCCGATTCCGATTCCGAGCTCTCTAACTCACAAGTCAACATCCGGTTGACTTTTCCCAAATATTCCTTCTTCAAAGAGACTATTTATCTCAATTCCTACTAAACTCAATCCGAAATGACTCAAACTCGCCAAACATACATATTAAAACATGAACGAGGATATAACGGGGAATACGGGGTGATAACTCACATGATTACGGGCCGGGTCATCACAGATTCCCGAGATCCTGAGTTATTGGTAGGGACTGCGGGTTCGATTCCCGGAGATCCTAAGTTATTGAGATATTATTGAGACATGGGCTGCAGGTTCGATTCCCGGAGACCCAGGGGTGCCGTTAATGGGACTGTGGGTTCAATTCCCACAGGTCCTGGACTTGTTTTATCGAATTGGTTATTTGTTGTTAGCTTAATTGTAGACATTTGCAGTAATCATCTTATTGTTGTTATTTCGGAAATTATTATCATTTAAACTGTTTATTTTTTGTTACCATCATTATATTATTATTTCTCAGTAGGGCTCTAACCTTCCTCGTCACTACTCCATTGAGGTTAGGCTTGGCACTTACTAAGTACCGCCCATGCTACTCTTCTGCACACTTTTGTTGTGCAGATCCAGGTACATCAGAGTAGGCTCGTGCTAGGGGATTTCCGTAGCTTTCTGGGAGACCTCGAGGTATGATCTGCTACGTCCGCGGATCCGGAGGCTTTCCTTCTATTCTAGTAGTACTAGTTGGCATTTTTCCTTCATCTCCTTGATAGATACTCTTTACACATAGAGCCACAGTTGTATATTCTCTTTTAGTCTGTGTTACCGTGGGATTCCGGATCTTGGTAGCATTTTATTCATTGTGTGACGGATGTATGTGCCAAGCGGCATGGATTACATATCTTTTTATGCTATTTTTCCCGCTGTTTCTTATTTAAGTGTTTATAGCTTGTATATTCAGCAACGTGTTAGGCTTACCTAGTCGTAGGGGTATAACAATCACGACATGTTCACGATTGGTGAACTAGGGTCGTGACAAGTTGGTATCAGAGCTCTAGGTTCATAGGAGTCACGGGACACACACCGGTTACTTAGAGTCTCGCTGATCGATACGGAGACGTCTGTATTTATCTACGAGGGGCTATGTAACTATTTAAGAAACTCTTCATTTCTTTTGGATTCCTTGTCGTGCGACATTTTTGACATCAAAAATCTATACTACTGCTTTCTATTCTCTCACAGATGGTGAGGACACGATCTACTCGCGATGATCAGGTACCCGCGCCCCCTGTTACCGCGGTCAGAGGCCGGGGCCGAGGTAGAGGACGAGGACACGCCCGAGGTGCATCCACAACACCCGCACACGCTACCGTTGAGGTGCCACAGGTAGACCAGGTTGCAGCGCAGGCACCTGGTACACCGACTACAGCTACTACTACTCCAGCACTACAGGAGACCCTGGCCCAGTTCATGCAGGACTGCTTCCTCTCGTCGCAGCTACATCTCAGGCCGGGGGAGGGGCCCAGACTCCTGCAGCCGTTACACCGGAGTAGCGTGTGCCCGTGGGACAGGTTCCTGATGTTTTGGTTATGCCTCCTGCCGCCCCAGCACAGCCCGGAGGTGGACCAGCTGCCTCTGAGGACGAGCAGCGTAGATTGGAGAGGTTCAAGAAATATGACCCTCTAGTGTTTAGTGGTTTGGCTTCAGATGATGCATTGGGTTTTCTAGAAGAGTGTCATCGTATTCTTCGTACTATGGGGATTGTGGAGACCAGCGGGGTTTCCTTCACTGCTTTTTAGTTTCGTGGGGCCGCTTATGATTGGTGGCGCATGTATGAGTTGGATAGTCTAGAGGAGTCTGCTTCATTGACTTGGACGCAGTTTTCAGATCTGTTTTTGAGGGAGTTTGTTCCACAGAGCCTTAGGGATTCTTGGCGCTCGGAGTTTGAGTGGTTGCGACAGGGCTCCATGTCAGTATCGGAGTATGCTATCAGTTTCACCCGTCTAGCCAGGCATGCATCGGCTTTGGTAGCCACGGTTCGGGAGAGAGTGCGGAGATTTATTGAGGGTCTTGTTCTGCCTATCCGATCCAGCATGGCCAGAGAGCTGGAGATAGATATATCTTATCAGCAGGCAGTTAGCATTGCCAAGAGGATCGAGAGTATGCTCCCTAGATAGCGGAGAGAGAGAGAGGCCAAGAGGTCTCGTGAGTCGGGCCATTTCTCTGGTGCCCGCACTTTATCAGCCGGTCGTTTTGGCAGGGGTTATTCTGGCCGACCAGTTCACTCAGCATTGCCCGCAGCCGGTAGTACTCCAGGTCTTCCAGCACCTCGGAGCCTTATTATGCTCCCCGGCTTCCGGTGCACCTCCCTGTACGGGGTCCTTCCGGGGTCGGACTAGTGGGGGTGAGGCCGGTCAATCACAGCCCACCGCGTCCTCCCGGAGCTTGTTTTGAGTGCGGGGATACTCGCCATCCGGTTAGGGAGTGCCCCAGCGCAGGAGAGGAGCCCCTCATCGGTCATCACAGCATTCGCGTGGTTCTCAGGGCCAGCAGGCTATCATTCCGGCCCCAGCTGCCACTCCACCTGCCCAGCCAGCCAGGGGCGGGGGTCAGGGTTCCATAGGCCGCCCTCGAGAGGGTGGACAGGCCAGATTCTATGCTATTCCTGATGGCGATGCGGCTGTTGCATCTGACTCTGTTATCACAGGTATTATTCTGGTTAGTCACAGGGAGGCATCGGTTCTATTCGAACCTGGTTCCATTTTTTCATATGTGTCTTCTTACTTTCCTTCTCATCTGGGTGTGCCTCGGGATTCTTTGAGTGCCCCCATTTATGTTTCCACCCCGGTGGGTGATTCTTTGGCTGTGGACCGCGTATATCGGTCGTGTTTGGTTACCATTTGTGATTTTGAGACCAGAGCGGATCTATTGTTGCTCGGTATGGTCGATTTTGATATTATTCTGGGCATGGACTGGTTGTCACCCCATTATGCTATTCTTGATTGTCACGCCAAGATCGTGACGTTGGCTATGCCAGGCATTCCACGTATTGAGTGGAGTGGTACTCTAGATCACACCCCTAGCGGTGTTATTTCTTTTCTCAGAGCTCAGCGTATGGTTGAGAAGGGGTGTGCTGCTTATCTAGCCTATGTGCGGGACGTCAGTATTGACACACCCTCTATTGATTCTATTCACGTGGTACGTGACTTTGCTGATGTATTTCCAGCTGATCTCTCGGGCATGCCGCCCGACAGAGATATTGACTTTGCTATTAACTTGTTGCCAGGCACTCAGCCCATTTCTATTCCACCGTACCGTATGGCTCCTCCTGAGTTGAAGGAATTGAAGGATCAGTTACAGGAGTTATTGGGCAAGGGTTTTTTTCGACCCAGTGTTTCGCCGTGGGGTGCTCTTGTATTGTTTGTGAATAAAACGGACGGTTCTATGCGTATGTGTATTGACTATCGTCAGCTGAACAAGGTTACAGTGAAGAACCGATATCCTTTGCCCCGTATTGATGATTTATTTGACCAGCTACAGGGCGCACAGGTGTTTTCTAAGATTGATTTGCGCTCTGGATATCACCAGCTGAAGATTCGGGAGCCAGATATCCCGAAGACCGCCTTCAGGACCCGGTATGGTCACTATGAGTTCCTCGTGATGTCTTTTGGGCTGACTAATGCCCCAGCAGCCTTTATGCATTTGATGCACGGTGTGTTCAGGCCTTATCTGGACTCGTTCGTGATTGTCTTCATTGATGATATTCTAGTATATTCCCGGAGCCGGGAAGAGCACGAGCAGCATTTGAGGATAGTGCTTCGGATTCTGAGGGAGAAGCAGCTTTATGCCAAGTTCTCTAAATGTGAATTCTGGTTGAGTTCAGTGGCATTTTTGGGCCACGTGGTGTCGAGTGATGGTATTCGAGTAGATCCGAGGAAGGTGGAGGCCGTGCAGAGTTGGCCCAGACCCTCCTCCGCTACCGAGATTCGCAGTTTCCTTGGTTTGGCGGGCTATTACCGTCGTTTCGTAGAGGGGTTCTCTTCGATTGCAGCACCTATGACCAGATTGACCCAAAAGGGTGCCCCTTTTCAGTGGACAGACGAGTGTGAGGCGAGCTTTCAGAAGCTCAAGACAGTTTTGACTTCGGCCCCTATATTGATGTTGCCTACAGGTACGGGGTCCTATACCGTATATTGTGATGCCTCACGAGTTGGACTCGGCGCGGTATTGATGCAGGACGATAGGGTGATTGCCTACGCGTCGAGACAGCTGAAGGTGCATGAGAAGAATTACCCTGTTCATGATTTGGAGCTAGCCGCCATTGTTCACGCCTTGAAGATTTGGCGTCATTACTTATATGGGGTTCCTTGTGAGATATACACTGATCATCGGAGCTTGCAGCACTTGCTTAAGCAGAAGGACCTGAATATGCGTCGGAGGAGATGGTTGGAGCTACTAAAGGACTATGATATTACTATTCTCTATCATCCGGGCAAGGCTAATATGGTTGCCGATGCCTTGAGTCGTCGAGCAGAGAGTTTGGGGAGTTTAGCATATGGCCTTATTCTGAAATCCCGAGGCTATTCCAAATCACCAAGGACGAACAGATCAAGGAGATCGAGCAAAATCTCATTGAACAATCATGTGCCGATTCTCACAAGGACTTCATGATGAAAGGAAAACGCCCTCTATGGAAGAATGAAGAATTTTTTATCAAGCTCCCTTTCAAGAAGAATGAAAACATCAATCCAACAAAAGCCAGTCATTTAGGGATGAATCCAGATCATCTACAACTCGCAAAGAAAGAGTGTGAAGAGCTTTTGGAATTTGATCCGATAGAGCCATCAGATTCACAATGGGCATGCGAAGCATTTTATGTCAACAAAAGAGCTGAACAAACAAGAGGAAAACTAAGGTTAGTCATCAACTACCAGCCACTTAACCATTTCCTCCAAGATGACAAATTCCCTATCCCAAATAAACTCACCCTTTTCTCCCACCTAGCCAAGGCCAAATATTTTTCTAAGTTTGATTTAAAGTCAGGATTTTGGCAATTAGGAATTCACCTTGAAGAAAGACCCAAAACAGGATTTTGCATCCCCGATCATCACTTCCAATGGAAAGTTATGCCCTTCGGATTGAAAACCGCACCTTCTTTATTCCAAAAAGCCATGATAAAAATATTCCAACCCATCCTCCATACCTCCCTAGTTTACATTGATGACATCCTGCTATTTAGTGTGACATTTGAAGAACATATCAACTTGCTTCGTCGGTTTGAGGAATTGGTAACACAATACGGGATCATGCTCTCAGCAAAAAAGATGGTTCTTGCTCAAAAGAAATTGATTTTCTTGGAATGCATTTTGTGCAAGGAGAATATAGTCCAGGACCCCATATATGTCGGGAACTACTCAAATTTCCGGATACCAACTTCTCAACAAAGCAGATCCAACAATTTCTGGGCATAATAAATTATGTAAGAGATTTTATTCCAAATATCTCTACATACATTTCTCCACTTACAGAGATGCTCAAGAAAAATGCTCCACCATGGGGAAAGGAACAAGATGAAGCGGTCTAGAAAATAAAGGAGATTTCTAAAAATGTCAAGTCCTTCTATATCCCTTCGGATGGTAAGAAGATATTGCAAACTGATGCCAACAATGAATATTAGAGTGTTGTTCTAATTGAAGAAAAAGATGGCCAGAGGAAAATATGCGGATACGCCAGTGGAAAGTTCAAAGATGTTGAGCAACATTATCACTCCACTTTCAAGGAAATTCTTGCAGTAAAGAATGGAATCAAGAAATTCAATTTCTTCCTTATTCATACAGAATTCCTGATTGAAATGGATATGAAGGCTTTCCCGAAGATGATTCATCTAAATGCAAAATTATTCCCAATCCTCAGATTCTCAGGTGGGCTCAATGGTTCTCTCCATACAAGTTTCAAGTCAGGCATCTGAAAGGAAAGGATAATATTCTCGCAGATTTTCTGTCCCGACCGGAAGAATTTTCAAAGAGATTTTCCCCAGCAAAATTAAAGTCAAAGGAAAAGCTAATCAGTCACATCTTCATGTTTTCCAGTTTACCAGGAACAAGTTCATTAAAGCCAACAGATCATCCGCCGGAATTGTTCAACCTCATGGATCCCTTTGATCCATCAATTTTTATTGAAAGAAGAACTTATTATGAGCTCGAGGTTTTCCGACAACATGGAGGATCTATTCTCAAGCCATACAGAGTGAATCCGGAATATCCGTTTTGTCATATATTCATAGCTCAAGCCAAGGATTTTCCACAAGAACTATTATGTTTTTTCTGGTACCTATGCCATCAGTATTATATTTTCATGGAATTCAAATGCAACGTCTTCAAAGAGTTTGATAACATTGCTCCAGCTCTTAAAATATTTTTGCAATGGTTCAAACCTAGAAGATACTGGATTAAATGTTTCAGTGATTCCTACACAGCAAAGGTGTTCATGTTTCATAGGCCAATAAAGATTATTAACGGAAAAGTCCAGGCACAAGCAGAAGCATCATTTTGGTGGAAATTTTCCCGTGTCCATTTTATCAATGGAGGAAGAATATAGCGAGGCACAAAGAATCCTTTTTAAGCAAAATAGATGCATCCCGAAAGAAATATGGCCAAAAGATTGGGCAAGATGGAATTATACAAACAATAATGTGTATAGTATATGTTTATCCTTTGACATATGCTGTCAATCCTTCTGGTGTAGGCCGAAGGTGCTCAAGATTTGGCTACAATGACTGGTGCTCCTCCAGTTATTGAACAAAGAGAAGAGCAGCATGATCCTTTGGCTGTGCCAGACGTTGACCGGTAAACATTGCATTTGCAGCTTCTTCTTAGAATCAATGAAGGATAATTACCTAAATCCTTGCTAATCCCATCATAATCCTAAATTAGCAACCAAAAAACCCTCGAAAATATCCTACCCATATTAAGATAAATTTCCACATATTTCCATACTATCCGGGTCCCAATTCAACTGGTTTTCACATGTTTAGACATGCCTCCACATGCTTCGTCACATGCATCATCATGCTTTCACATGGCGTCACATGCTCCCACATATTTTCACATGTTACACCATGTATATTTCACCCGTTTCACATGTTTTCGGTTGTTTTTTAGTTGTTTGCCTAAAGTCCTTCACATGTTTAGAAGGACCCACTTGTAAGATAAGTTTGCCATGTAAGATAGGTTTATTTTATCTATTAAGTTTGTCTTGTAATAACCTCCTAGTCCTATATAAAGGAGGCCTTGTAGTACTGGTAGGATCATCGAGCAATCATCTTGTAAACCTTGAAAAATCCTTTGTGAAATACAACTTATGAGTACTTTCTAAATTTCTCTCTTGTTCTTTCTTTCGAATGGATGGAAAGGCCGGTCCATGTATGAAAAATAGGGTAAGTATACTGTAAGAAAGTTATCTTATTATAGTATGAAAGTTTTCTGCGTTATAAACAGCTAACGTTGGTTATAGTACAAAGGTTTTCCGAGTTGTGTAGCTTGGCAAGCCGTCCCTTATGGGTTGTTGAAGCCAGCCCGTTTGTAGGAAAACTTTTGAGACTATAAACAAATTAACTATTTGTGTAGCTTGGCAAGCCGTCCCTTATGGGTTGTTGAAGCCAGCCCCTTTTGTAGGGAAACTTTCGTATTTATGGTATAGTTAGCTTTCAGGATGGGCTGGCTCTGATACCACAGTAGTAAAGAACAGAGCAAGATACCACAAGAAAGCTAACTATACCATAAATACGAAAGTTTCCCTACAAAAGCGGCTGGCTTCAACAACCCATAAGGGACGGCTTGCCAAGCTACACAAACAGTTAATTTGTTTATAGTCTCAAAAGTTTTCCTACAAACGGGGCTGGCTTCAACAACCCATAAGGGACGGCTTGCCAAGCTACACAACTCGGAAAACCTTTGTACTATAACCAACGTTAGCTGTTTATAACGCAGAAAACTTTCATACTATAATAAGATAACTTTCTTACAGTATACTTACCCTATTTTTCATACATGGACCTGCCTTTCCATCCATTCGAAAGAAAGAACAAGAGAGAAATTTAGAAAGTACTCATAAGTAGTATTTCACAAAGGATTTTTCAAGGTTTACAAGATGATTGCTCGATGATCCTACCAGTACTACAAGGCCTCCTTTATATAGGACTAGGAGCTTATTACAAGACAAACTTAATAGATAAAATAAACCTATCTTACATGGCAAACTTATCTTACAAGTGGGTCCTTTTAAACATGTGAAGGACTTTAGGCAAACAACTAAAAAACAACCGAAAACATGTGAAACGAGTGAAATATACATGGTGTAACATGTGAAAATATGCGGGAGCATGTGACGCCATGTGAAAGCATGATGATGCATGTGACGAAGCATGTGGAGGCATGTCTAAACATGTGAAAACAAGTTGAAGCAGGGCCCGGATAGTATGGAAAGATGTGGAAAATTTGTCTTGACATGGGTAGGATATTTTTGAGGTTTTTTGGTGGCTAATTTAGGATGATGGTGGGATTAGTAGGAAATCAGGTAATTATTCTTTGATGATTCCATGATTGTCTTCTAGGCATCTTTTCAATGACCTTGTGTAGTAACGCCTGGAACTTGACGGCCATTCTTCACAGTGCTCTTTCTCTTTTGGATTGAAAGATGTAATCCTCAGCCTTAGTCTGGAAATGTCTTGAGTGATTTTTTCTCGGATGACTTCGTATGGAGTTTGGTATTCTTTTGCTGCTGCCCGGACTCTTTCCCAGTGAGGATGACTGTTTGTATAATTCCAGCTTGCCCAATCTTTTGGCCATATTTCTTTCGGGATGCATCTATTTTGCTGAAAAAGGATTCTTTGTGCCTCACTATATTCTTCCTCCATTGATAAAATGGACACGGGAAATTTCCACCAAAATGATGCTTCTGCTTGTGCTTGGACTTTTCCATTAATAATCTTTACTGGCCTATGAAACATGAACACCTTCGCTGTGTAGGAATCACTGAAACATTTAATCCAGTATCTTCTAGGTTTGAACCATTGCAAAAATATTCTAAGAGCTGGTGCAATGTTATCAAACTCTTTGAAGACGTTGCATTTGAATTCCATGAAAATATAATACTGATGGCATAGGTACCATAAAAACCATAATAGTTCTTGTGGAAAATCCTTGGCTTGAGCTATGAATATATGGCAGAACGGATATTCCGGATTCACTCCGTAAGGCTTGAGAATAGATCCTCCATGTTGTCGGAAAACCTCGAGCTCATAATAAGTTCTTCTTTCAATAAGAATTGATGGATCAAAGGGATCCATGAGGTTGAACAATTCTGGCGGATGATCTGTTGGCTTTAATGAACTTGTTCCTGGTAAACTGGAAAACATGAAGATGTGACTGATTAGCTTTTCCTTTGACTTCAATTTTGCTGGGGAAAATCTCCTTGAAAATTCTTCCGGTCGGGATAGAAAATCTGCGAGAATGTTATCCTTTCCTTTCGGATGCCTGACTTGAAACTTGTACGGAGAGAACCATTGAGCCCACCTGAGAATCTGAGGATTGGGAATAATTTTTGCATTTAGATGAATCGTCTTCGGGAAAGCCTTCATATCCATTTCAATCAGGAATTCTGTATGAATAAGGAAGAAATTGAATTTCTTGATTCCATTCTTTACTGCAAGAATTTCCTTGAAAGTGGAGTGATAATGTTGCTCAACATCTTTGAACTTTCCACTGGCGTATCCGCATATTTTCCTCTGGCCATCTTTTTCTTCAAATAGAACAGCACTCCAATATTCATTGCTGGCATCTGTCTGCAATATCTTCTTACCGTCCGAAGGGATATAGAGGGACTTGACATTTTGAGAAATCTCCTTTATTTTCTGGACTGCTTCATCTTGTTTCTTTCCCCATGGAGGAGCATTTTTCTTGAGCATCACTGTAAGTGGAGAAATGTATGTAGAGATATTTGGAATAAAATCTCTTACATAATTTATTATGCCCAGAAATTGTTGGATCTGCTTTGTTGAGAAGTTAGTATCCGGAAATTTGAGTAGTTCCTGACATATATGGGGTCCTGGACTATATTCTCCTTGCACAAAATGCATTCCAAGAAAATCAATTTCTTTTTGAGCAAGAACCATCTTTTTTGCCTGAGAGCATGATCCCGTATTGTGTTACCAATTCCTCAAACCGACGAAGCAAGTTGATATGTTCTTCAAATGTCACACTAAATAGCAGGATGTCATCAATGTAAACTAGGGAGGTATGGAGGATGGGTTGGAATATTTTTATCATGGCTTTTTGGAATAAAGAAGGTGCAGCTTTCAATCCAAAGGGCATAACTTTCCATTGGAAGTGATGATCGGGGATGCAAAATCCTGTTTTGGGTCTTTCTTCAGGGTGAATTCCTAATTGCCAAAATCCCGACTTTAAATCAAACTTAGAAAAATATTTGGCCTTGGCTAGGTGGGAGAAAAGGGTGAGTTTATTTGGGATAGGGAATTTGTCATCTTGGAGGAAATGGTTAAGTGGCTGGTAGTTGATGACTAACCTGAGTTTTCCTCTTGTTTGTTCAGCTCTTTTGTTGACGTAAAATGCTTCGCATGCCCATTGTGAATCCGATGGCTCTATCAGATCAAATTCCAAAAGCTCTTCACACTCTTTCTTTGCGAGTTGCAGATGATCTGGATTCATTCCTGAATGACTGGCCTTTGTTGGATTGATGTTTTCATTCTTTTTGAAAGGGAGCTTGATAAAAAATTCTTCATTTTTCCATAGAGGGCGTTTCCCTTTCATCATGAAGTCCTTGTGAGAATCGGCACATGATTGTTCAATGAGATTTTGCTCGATCTCCTTGATCTGTTCGTCCTTGGTGATTTGGAATAGCCTCGGGATTTCAGAATAAGGCCTGAACTGCTTTTTAAAAGCTATTCCATTAGCCTTGATATGGAGCTAATCTCTGAGCTGTCTGTAGATGTCGAATCCAATAATAAGATCTTTTCCTGGTACATCAGATCCTAGCAGCTTCGTCCTGAGCTTCAATCCTGGGAAGAACTCAATGGTGATCGGGTGCTTTGTAATGACAGTTGTGGTCAAGATTGCATTTGATGCAGTGTTGAAATCCTTAAAATGCGGTACCCATTGATCTTCGGGAAAAACAGCTGGATTTATAAGTGAGGAAGCAGCTCCGGTATCAATGAAAGCAATAACTCGAGTTGGTTTGTCCCACTTGGATGAATAGATTTTGACTTCTACTTGAGGAACAACAGTAAGAGCATTGATCTCCTCTCTAGCCTCGATTATTGGTTCTGAGATTTGGTAATTGCCTTGCTCTTCATAGATATCAAGGGAGAATAAAGTTTCTTCATTAGGTTCATCATCCACAGAGAATATTGATTCAAGGTCCTCCTCCTTTCCGAGATGTATACCAGTGTAATCTTCAATCTCTTGAATGAGTTTGACAGACCTTCTTGATTGTGGACAATTTTTTGCAAAATGTCCAATCTTATGGCAAATAAAACACCTGTTCTTCTTGTGAAAATTTCCTGGCCTTCTCCGTCCGAAATATTTTGTGCGTCTCTTGGACCTTGACTTTCCATCTGGAATTCTTGGCCATTTGAACCTTCTGAATTCTCTCCTTCGCCTAGATGTGCGGCAAGAACATCCTGATCCGGTGATTAGATCATATTTGCGGCATGCTTTGTCAAGCGCTGGATTGTGTTGGATAATTTGTTTTAGGGCAGAGCGCTTCGTACAGATATCATCCAATGCAACGAAAATAGCTTGCCTGATGTAACCAATTTGTGGGATGGTTATGGACTGGAACTTTTCTTCAATGATGGTCATGGTTCGACTTGCCAACAACTTTGGAAGAGAAGATACAAAGGCTTGCTTTAGATTGATATCTCCTCCAATCTCGAAGTATATCTTTGCCATTTTTTGAAAATGTCTATCAATGTCATTTCTGTCGAATGACACGCACTTCATCTCGAAGACTTGCCTTCGCATTTTCTCCTATCTTTGGCCAGCATCTCCGCAAAAAACTTCATGTAGGATTTTGATGTTGAAGGCAAAATCCTGGGAAGTAAGAAAAGCATGTTTGTCTTGAATTCCAAGTGCATTCCACCAGTCTCTGAGGATTCCTGAGAATCGTGAAGTGAGTTCTGAAAGGATGATATACTTTTCTCGCTCCACTAAATTTCTGGTCACCATCCAAGTATAGAAGTCTTGGATCCGTTGAGGCTATTTTGAAACCTTGACATCATCTAAGGTGAAAGTGTGGAAACCAGTTCCAACTGGCTTTGACGCCATAGGCTCATATCTTCTTTCTGGGATTGGTTCATCCGTCATGCCTTCTTGTTCATCATCTACCTCAGATATTTCTGGATCTCTTGGCTGGTTTACAAATATTGGGGGATCATCTCCTTCGGAAGATTCCGTTGTGGATTCATTGCTTGCTTGAGAACTATCTTCCATGGATTCATCTTCTGATGAGTTTAGCGATTCTGACCATGGGGTATCTTCTTCTGATATGTACCTTGGCTGAGAGACATAGAAGTCTGGAGCCTTCTGGTCGGAAATCATCAGATTGTCAGGATTTGATCCTTTTGAACTTTCTCCTTGGTCTCGCCTTTTCTTGGTTTGTTTCTTTGCTGCAATGGCATCTTTCCTTTCCCAAACCATTTTTGCGATATCAAAATCATCTTCTTCTTTTGTTGGTCGGGTGAAAGAGATTGGATTTTTTGAGGTCGATGGAAAAGTAGAGAAGGTATGGTCTAATTTGGGTGGTGAATATGCTCGTGATGACATGGGGAAGAAGGTAGGTTTTGAAGAGAATTATGGGGTTCTTTGTGGCTCATAGTGATCATTTCTCAGAAGCTGAATTTGTTCTTTGAGAGAAATCGTCTCCTGTTGTTGTTGTTGGAAAAATTGGAAAAGTGATGTTCCTGGCGGACAAATCTCATATTGTAAATTTGCCAACCTTAATTCCAAAGCTTTGATCAGTCCTGCATGTTGAGACGATGACTGCTCCACCTTTTTCTCAATTGTTTCCACTTTGCTCATCAACTTGTTTTGTACATGGGCTACATTTTTTATGGTGTTTCCAATATTGTTGAGCACTTTGTTCTGGCAGATGGAATTTTCTGATTGCCAGTACATTGTTGCTTCAATATCACTTGTTGGGGTTTTTTCTCCAGACGGTAGTATTATGTTCTTTTTGGGGATTTTTGGAGCATGACTGATACCCTCCTTTTCAAAAGGTTGTAGTGGAGGAAAATCTTGGGAGTGACTAGAACTTGAAGGGCTCATCATGAATATTTGCGGGTGTGTGGAACTTTGGATTGATGGAGTTTTAGGCTCAGGTGGCTTTTTAGGTTTTGGGGTGTGAGATGATGTTGGTTCGGATTTGGGCATGGTTTCACTATCCTCCCGGCTAGGGGTGAATTTTTCAGGAAGTTTCGGCCATTCTTGGGGTTTGTAACTGACAAGAAATTCATATTTACCTGGACGGCTTAATGAGCCAATAGAAAGATCTTTATTCTCATATCTGGCTCGAAATTTTCTTTCAGTAGTTTTCCCCTTTTTCTTGGATTTAGATTTGCGCCGGTGATGTTCATCATATTCTTCAACTGGATCTTCGATACAATCTTTGCAGGTGCAACCGAGATCCCATGGGCAGTGTCCAGTGAAAGGGCATTTGAACCACCACATTCTTTTCCCTTCGTTGTCAAAATATTGACACCAGTCATGTTCTTCCATGATGCTTTGGATATTCCAGAAGAATTCTCCATCGGGTTCTGGGTAAGTGTCTGTTGTATCTTTGGGTTGGATCATTTGGCAAGAAAAGATGGTTTTATTGGGTTTTTGAGATAGGAATGGTCAAAGCTTATGCAAACGGTTTTGTCACTTCTTTTGGTAAAAGTTGGTTCACCAGATTGCAGAGATTCCTCTGATTCTCTTAGCTTCTCATAATTTGTGATCCATGAATCAGGAAGGATTTTGACAAGTTCATCTCTGGAAATTTGTCTAGGTATTTGGGTGCACATGGTGTTTCCTTTGGTAGCATCAATATTTAAGAGCAAAGCATTTTCTCCTCCGGGTAGACAAAGATCCATGGCATGATTTTGGACTCGCCATGCCATTTGGTGGTGAAGGGTTGCTTGGATAGACTCTTTGGCTTGTGGGGCTCCTTGGATTTGGACTTGGATTTTTAAGGCTTCGGTTAGGTACGGGTCATAAAGGGACATGTTGAAATTTGGAAAGATAGTTATGAACACAGTTCCAGCATTCAGGGTAACTTCGGCAGTACCCAAGTTTGCGTGTTGGTACTCCAAATATCGGGTATCTAGAAGAGAAAGTCGAGCTACAACAGGCTGACCTTTTCTTCCGTGATATGTTAAAGCGATTCGGACAACACCAAAATGGATATGGGTAAAACCATGAGCTCTCCATTGCCTAGGAAAATCATCTGGTATTTGAAGAGTGATAAATTGTTCCTCTCGAGTGGCAAGAATAGGATGCTAGTCAAGTTTTGAGGCAGCAACATATTCTTTGACTCCTTTTGGTCTATGTTGGACTAAGGAACGAATTTGAGTCCAGGGTGCAAAGGATTTTTTGGCAAACGCTGAGTAAGGGTTTATGAAGGGTAGTTCGATGGAAGATACTTTTTGTTCATCGGGTAGGATATCTACTTCATAGAGGTAATCATATTTTTTGGACAAGGTTTTATGTAAAGTAGGAGACATATTCATTTTTGCAAGAGAAGAAGAAGACGATGATGGAAATGACTCAGACATATTTAGTAAACCGTTCCTCCCTCCGAAAGGATGGGCTGGCTCTGAATTGGGGATCGTGACTTGGTCCGTCCCGCGTAATAAATAATAACACCTAATTGTTAAAATGAAATGGACTAATTATCACGTTTGGGCTTCGTGCCAATTATTTGAATCCGTCAAGGATTGGTATCACTTTTTTGATAACACTGAGCATATTTTATTCTAAATTTAAGGTTTAAAATGGAATTATTGCTATTCAGCATTTTTATAAGGTTATGAAAAACTTGAACAAGGTCTTAATAACATTTTTTTTGTTGTGAGCTAATATGATATTGTTGCTGTAGGGCTTTCTTGATTATTTGTTAGACCTGATTGGGGCCGAGGGCCATATGTTAGGGCATGACATTCATGTGAGCATATGCATACACATGCATGGATCGGACTGCACACCGCAGTGGTATATGGATCGGGCTGCGCGCCGCAGCAGGTGTGATATTGATATTGTGCTTGGGCCGTAGGAGCCCCTCCGGAGTCTGGACACCCCCAGTGAGCACGGGTACCCAAAAGGATCGGGCTACACGCCGTAGCAGTCATATGCATTGCATGGCATACATACATTGGTTTACGTGTACTACGTGGCATAACATTTTAGCACTCATACTTTACTGGCACATGTGCATTTGTTGCTTTATTGACCAGATCTCCTGGTATAAATTGTTAAGGAGTGCTGAGCCCGAGAGGCTGATTTGAGTGCTGACTTGCACTGCTTGAGATTCTCCCAAGTATTGGTATGTTATAATGAAAGAAAGTAGCTAAAAATTGAGATTTCTAAATAATCTACTCACATATGCTGAAAAGGAATAAAATGATAGTGTTTTGAAGTTTTATGATAGTTCTGTATTGTGGAGCAAGAGATAGTGCCTTGCTTGGTTTTCTTCCCTTCAGCATTATTTACTTTTATTACCGCTGAGTTGGAAGTACTCACACCCGACTCCCTGCACCTTGTGTGCAGATCCAGGTACATTACGGCAGAGCTGATTCCATTGCGGCTCGGGAGTGCTTTTGGACAGTCGAGGTAGCTGCCAGCGTTCGCAGGACCTGATTCTCCAGTTTGTCTATATTTTGTTCTGATCATCCCACACTTGTGCACAGTTATATTCACTATTTACACCTGTATATTCCGTAGAGGCTCATGAATCTTGACCCTTCGGTCTATGGGAGTTGGCACGTGTTGGGACTTGGTTCCCTGTTTTTAATATGTATCTATCACTGTTGAATTATTTTCGTATGCTTAAATTGGATAAAGTGAGCTTATGGCTCCGTGATTGTTGTTAATTGGTCAGGCTGGCCTAGCAGTGTGCTGGGCGCCATCACGACCGGATTTGGGGTCGTGACAAGTTGGTATCAGAGCCTAGGTTTACTAGGCCTCACGAGTCTTGAGCCGGTTAGTAGAGTCTTGTGGATCGGTACGGGGACGCCTGTACTTATCCTCGGGAGGCTGCGAACCTTTAGGAAACACTTCACATTTCTTGGAATTCTTATCGTGCGCACTTGATTCAGCTTGAGATATAATTTTTGAAATTCCTTCCACACGTCTGTGTACGCATCGAGCGCTCAGTAATGTAATTGCCTTATGGCTTGTGATTCCCCGATCGAGGGGCGAGATATAATCTTCATAAGTTCATGTTGGGCCGGTCGGGAGGACTTGAGGTCGGATCCTTGTCTATGGCTTGAGCACCAAGGTATTAATTTTGCGAGTCGGTATTATGAAGTTCATACGATCGGTACTGATCCTTATTGTGCAAATGGCAGTTTGATAATGGGAGAGTTGTAAGGTATTCAGTTCTTATTGTGATTTGATATGTAGCCCTAGCTATGGGCGTGAGAAATAATTATCATATCTCGTAATTGGAAGGTAAAGTGCCTTATGTGTACTGGAACGAGTTTAAACTCAGGAAGACTAAAGTGATTTTGATATGTGTTATGATTCGAGCAGGTACAGCGCAGGTTCAAGTATAAATTATGATAATATGATTCGTATAGTATTGAGATTTAATGTTGTTGAAATACATTGTGATATCTTGTTGAGTTGTGGATGTATTGTTAGAATGGTTTGGTGATTCTCTGGCAGGTGGATAGGCCAATTTACAAAGGAAACTCTGCCGAAATTTTTGGAAAATTTGGGACTTAGAAAGATTTCTGTCACCTAAAGAGAGTGGGCTTATTGGTGGTGCATGTATATCTGCAAGAATTGCAGAAGAGCTAAGGTCTCCGATGATTCGAGTCTCTGTCAAGGCTTGTAAATGACTTGAGTTTAATCTCATATTAACATTTCGGCATCACTTGAGTAATAATGATATGAGTGGTTGAAAGTGCTTTGATGTATGACTCCGAGCTAAGTTGGGGAGGTTGTTATTGATTAACCGATTGCACTGTCGTGTGCTGTGTTGGCTCTGTCTCTAGGTATGTGGGAAATTTTGATAAAGGTTATGGTGCTTCGTAGATATGAAGAAATACTAGGATCTTGTGAACTTATGTTGGTAAAGAATGTTCGGTGTATAGAAAAGAAAGATAGCTAATTGTATATGTAAGTAATCATGTTCTGCGATGTCAGAGTTCTAACAAAACACGAGTGGTTCTACTCAATAGGACAGTTGAATTACAGCTGAATAAGGGTGAATGATGCCCGAGAATGGTTTTGCAGTGTTCAAGATTTGGCTTGTAACAGTCAGGTGCCTTAAGGTTTGTGTTTGTGGCTAAAGATGGCGGTTTCGTTAGAGAAGATCAAGGCTTGTGTCATATCATGTGAATGATGGGATTCTAGGTATCCGTATTGGGAAGTAATGATAACAATTTAAAAAAAATAAAATAAAATAAAAAAATCGCGGGAAGTTCATCAAAATAAAGTATGGTAGAATGTGGTATTTTTCGGAAACATTGAGAGAGTATTCAGTGGCCTATGGGTCTTAGACCGTGTGGTCTTGTGTACGAGTCTCGTGTGGTAACATGAGTTGATGTATTATGGTACTATAGTAAAGACTGATATGAAATTAGAGATGAATCAGAAAGGAAACTAGGTAAATGGAACGACTTGTTAATAAACCAGAATGGTATAAAAAGGAATACGATTGATTCCTGGTGTGTGGTTGAAGTAATGAGTCTTGCAGACATTGCAGCAAAGCCCTTGAGTGCTGGCAGTCGTGTAACCCGATATGGGTATAATATAGGTATAAGGACTCAGTCCTGGGAGTTAAACTTATGCAACGAATGGGAAGAAATAGTTTGTGATGTGTTTTATCATGGTTTGAAAATGAGTATACTCCTATCGGTATGCGAAGCGTGGAATGTGTAATGAGTTTTCTTCTATATGGGATCACGAAAGTCCTTGACTAGTAGAGTGCGCCGATGTTGAGGCGGAGGAAAGGGATATGAATTTCCATGTTGTCTTAGTGTGATATGGCATACACGATGTGTTATGGAAAGGTGATAATGGTATATTCTAGATTTTGAGATCAGTGCATAATATATGCGAAGTCAATAAAGATTATTGAGCAGTGCGGACAGCTGCAGGGGAATTAAGAATCGATCTTTCTGATGATTTAAGAAAATGGTACTGCTATTCTATTAACTTGGCAGGGAATATGATCCAAAAAGTACAAGGTAATGTAAACTGATGATATCCAGTGGTATGGTGGTATTCTCTTGTTGGATCGACTATAATAACTGAGTCGTTGATGGCATAGTGAAATTTCTGAATGGTCGTCGTGGTATGAATGGACGCTTGATGTGCGTTATGTATTCGTACGGTGGAGTGTGGAACCAGGTATAGCGATTCATGTGTTACATATGTGTTGGAGACTAGAAGTTCTCGTAATCCGCATATGCAGTGGTTGTATATCGCGTGTATCGGCACCATTTTGTGATTATTGGAAATCGGAAGCCCTAGTGGCTCTATCTTAGCTTGATATGATGAATTTGGGTTATGATACCTTATTTCAGACTGGTTGACATAAGTCAGGTTGTCTAGACTAATGTGATATGGACTATGTCGGAAAATGGCACAAATTGCGTAGCGGAGAGCATCGGAGTATGCTCCAACAGAGTAGTTGTACCCAGGACCAACGGACGACTGGTAGGCATTGCTTTGTCAGTTGGACCTTATTGACGGATGTCAGTGTAGAGGTATCTACCATTGATTCAGTTCCAGTATTGAGAAACATTGTCGGATGCGTTTCATGTGGCCGAGCTTGAGGCTATATATATATGTTTGCTTTGTAATGAGAAAATTCGACTCGATATGCATTTCCTTTTGCGAGATTTATGCGTGGATCGGGTGGCACGCCACCACGGGTTATTTGGATCGGGTGGCACGCCGCCACAGGTATGGTATCTGGATCGGGTGGCACGCCGCCACGGGTATGTCATTGGAGCGGGTTGCACGCCGCAACAGAATATTGTGAAAATATAGTTAGTTATAAGCTACCCGGTATACAATACTTCCTCGCTTCTGAGGAAAAGACCGTTTTGAGTATCGCTTGGCGAGTGGCACATCGGTTGTGTCCTTTCAAGATTTAATAGCATACGTTAATTGTTTCACCGTGGGTGAGGTTGATTGCTTGGGTTCAAGACCTAGATCCTGTGCGTGGCTAACCGTTTTGAGCTTGGTAGCTTGAGGTGCTTCATGAGTAATAATGTTAGGATATAATCACGAATCTTGGCAAGGCCACGTGATGTTATGACCTCTCGAGAAGGATTGAGGTACCCTATTTCTATGATACGAGACGTGATCTCAGATCTATGTTATGATGGCACAGAGGAATTGAATTGCAGCTCTTTTGCTGGAGACAGTGATCATGATTTGAGCTGTCATGATTCGAGTGTGTTCAGGCGTTTCTATTGGAGCCTATGTTGTGCTCATCGCGGCTTAGGCTGGTGGTTGAGATGTCATGTCACCAGTGCGGTGTGTCATAATCGAAATGACCGTTGGAGTCATTAATGAATACGAGCATATTGGATCTTACGTATTGTGGTATCAGTTTTTAAAAGGGAAATAGATTCACGAATGGTTAACTGAAAGATGGGTTCGGTATATCGCGTATTTCAGCTGCCGTGGGCATGATATGGAGGTGTTGGAATAAGACTCTGTCTAATGAAAGAGGTTTTCAGCTAGTATTTTGTTATTGTGGCCAGTTGTTGTGACTAGAGACTATCGTCTCGAGTGATTGGGTTGTCGATACATCATATGATCTCACCCGGAGTAGTGAATATGGTTTATTGCAGTGGATTCGAGTGTATCCCTGAGTATAGGCATGGGATTAGCATTTGGCATATGATTTCGGAAAGTGCAATGTGATTTATGGTTCAGATGGTCTGTGAAATTTTGACTATATGGTGTTTTCGGACTTATTTGAGATAGGGTGACGTATGATCGCCAGAATGCTGGGTAAGGTCATTCAGCTATTGAGTTGCTTCTAGTACCACTCTGGTCTGCTCGAGGACGAGCGTTTGTTTAAGTTGGGGAGAATGTAACGACCCGGCCCGTCGTTACGCGAATTTACCACCCCGTCATGTTGAAATTACATGTTTTATGCTTTTATATCAGTGTTAGAGCCTATCGGGTGAGTTAGGAGTTAATTGAATTGAAAATGAAGCAAATAGCATGTTTGAAGGAAGTTTGAATATGGAAAGTCAACCTAGAGTTGACTATCGAGTTAGAGTGCTCGAAATCAGATTCTGATTATTCGACTAGTTTCGGGAGATCATTTATGACTTAGGAGAGCAATCGGAATTGAATTTGGAGGTCCGGTGTAGTTTTAGGCTTGAATTGGCTAAGGTTGAATTTTGGCGAAATCCGAACGGTAGGTGAGATTTTGATCCGGGAGTCGGAATGGAATTCCGACAGTTGTAGTAGCTCCGTTAGATGATTTTGGATGTGCTTGCAAAATTTCAGGTCGTTCGGACGTCGTTTGATCGGGTTTTGGATTGAATGTTAGTTTTGAAAGTTTTGAAGAAACTTAGGCTTGAATCCGTGTGTAATTGGTGATTTTGATGTTTAGGATGGTGTTTTTATGATTGGAACAAGTTTGTATCGTGTTTTGGAGTATGTTGGTGGTTTTCGTTGGGGTCCCGGGGGCCTCGGGGTGAATCCGGACCATCATCCGGTATTTTGAAGCAAGGAAAAGTCTGCTGTAAATTGCAGATCTCTGGGCAGGATTTTAGCCTTCGCGTTCGCGAGGGCAAGGCCCGCGTTTGCGAAGGCCAGGCAGGGCAATGCATCGCGTTCGCGTGGGAGAAGGCCGCGTTCGCGAAGGTGAAACAGGCGAAGCCTCGCATTCGCGTGGGGACCTATGCGTTCGCGTAGGAGAAAGATGGAGACCATCGCGATTGCGTGAAAGGGAGACGCGTTCGCGTAGAAGGAAAATCAGACGGCTGGGAGCTAGTGCATCGCGAACGCGTTGGGGAGGTCGCATTCGCGAAGGTCAATCCGTAGCTGGGCATCACAAACGCGTGGCAATGAACGCGAACGCGTAGAAGAAAAGTCCCGGGCAGTGAATTAAAACCAGAAACATTTCACATACGGGTTTCATTTCATAAACCCCCATTTTTGAGCCCTAGAGAGAAGAAATCACGGGAAAACGCTGGGAAATCATCGGGTATTCATCGGAGGTAAGTTTCTTGACTCAAAAACATCATTTTATGGTAGAATTAACATCAATCTTCATGAATTTGGGTAGAAATTATGAAGGATTGTGGCCTAGATATGGAAAACGAAAGTTTGGGTTTTGAAAGGCCAATCGAACACCGATTTTGGTAAATTTTATAGGTACGGACTCGTGGCGAGACGAGGGTTCTGGAAATAAGAGTTTCGAAATTTTTCGAGATGTGGGCCCGGGGCTCGGGTTTTGCCAATTTCGTGATTTTTGATATTTTTTGAGTTCTTTCGATTGGGTTATGTTCCATTAGCCTATTTTGATATATTTGTGCTGATTTGTGCTAGTTTTGACGTGCGTGGATGGCGGTTCGAGGAGCTATGGCGTCGCGGGCATGAGCTTTCGTCGGTTCGAGGTGGGTAATACTTGTAAATGATGTCCTGAGGGTTAGTAAACCTCGGACTTGCACATCTTAGTGCTGTGTTGAGGTGACTTACATGCCGAATAACGGGCGTGGGGTAGAGCACCATTGGGGATCGTGACTTGGTCCGTCCCGCGTAATAAATAATAACACCTAATTGTTAAAATGAATTGGACTAATTATCACGTTTGGGCTTCGTGCCAATTATTTGAATCCTTCAAGGATTGGTATCACCGTTTTGATAACACTGAGCATATTTTATTCTAAATTTAAGGTTTAAAATGGAATTATTGCTATTCAGCATTTTTATAAGGTTATGAAAAACTTGAACAAGGTCTTAATAACATTTTTTTGCTGTGAGCTAATATGATATTGTTGCCGTAGGGCTTTCTTGATTATTTGTTAGACTGATTGGGGCCGAGGGCCATATGTTAGGGCATGACATTCATGTGAGCATACGCTACAGATCGGCACAAGGCCCCAAACAAGGCTTACAGCCCACAAATATATCAAATAGAGTGTATTTCCAACACTAACAACATATTATTCACATCCGGGATGGACCAAGTCTCAATCCCTAGTCACAATCAATCCCGCACCTGCCACGGTGTGCGAGCCACGCCCTACTAGCGTCACAATGTGCTAAGCCGGGGTTTCGAACCCTCAAGCTACCATATACACAAACTACTCACCTCTAGCCGGTCGTAGACTCGTCCGCGATGCCTTTTCCTTTGAATTTAGCTCCCTCGTGCGTAGAATCTAGTCAAATCACAATAATTATATCAAATACGGGTCAAATAATCATAACCCATTTCAATTTACATGAAATTCGCATAAATACACTAAGTTGGTAAAAACCCGACCCCGAGCCCACTGCTCGGAAAATTTCGAAATTAGTACCAACGCGATCCTTATCTCACCACGAGTCCGTGCATATAAAATTTATCGAAATCGGAGTTCAAATGGCCTTCCAAATCCAAAAATCCCGTTTTCAATAGTTAGGCCACTTTTCTTCAAGATTTCAACCCAATTTCATGAAGATTGATGTTAATTCTACCATAAAATGATGTTTTTGAGTCAAGAATCTTACCTCCGACGAATACCCGATGATTCCTCAGTGATTTCCTCGAGTTTTCTTCTTTCTAGGGCTAAAAATTGAGTTTTGGGTTAATGAACCCGTAACCCTCTGTTCTGTGATTTAATTCACTGCCAGACCCGTTTTCTCTACGCGTTCGCGTGAGCTCCCACACGTTCGCGATGCCCAGTTCCCTCTTACTCTTCGCGAACGCGACGCCTACCACGCGTTCGCGATGCTCAACTTCCAGCCACCCTTCGCGAAAGCGATGCCAACCACGCGTTCACGATGCTCAAACTCCCAGCCGCCCAAATTCCTCCTACGCGTTCGCGACTCCCAGTCACGCGAACGCGATAGTCCACTCCACCTGACCTACGCGAACGCGACCTCAGGAACGCGATCGCGAAGCATAAGGTTCCTGGCCTACGCGAACGCGACGCACCTGATCGTGAACGCGATGCTTGATCCGTCTGACCTTCGTGAACGCGGCCCATGCCACGCGAACGCGAAGGCTTAAATGCCTGGACAGAACCTGCAGTTTTTCTACAGATTTTTGCCAAGTCAAATGCCCGGTTGATGGTCCGAAACCATCCCGAGGCCCCCGGGACCCCAACGAAAACCACCAACGAACTCCAAAACATGATACGGACTTGTTCAATCATAAAAACATCATACTAAACATCAAAATCTCCATTTACTCACGGATTTAAGCCTAAGTTTCTTCAAAACTTTCAAAACTAACATTCAATCCAAAACCCGATCAAACGATGTCTGAATGACCTGAAAATTTGCAGACATATCCAAAATCACATAAAGAAGCTACAGAAATTGTCGGAATTCCATTCCGACCCCGGATCAAAATATCACCTACCATCCGGATTTCGCCAAAATTTAACCTTCGCCAATTCAAGCCTAAAACTACACCGGACCTCCGAATTCAATTCCGATTGCTCTCCTAAGTCATAAATGATCCCCCGGAACTAGTCGAATCATCAGAATCCGATTCCGAGCACTCTAACTCAATAGTCAACTCTTGGTTGACTTTCCATATTCAAGCTTCCTTCAAACATGCTATTTGTTTCATTTTTAAACCAAATCACTCCTAACTCACCCGATATATTCTAATACTGATTTAAAAGCATAATATATGTAAATTCAAGGTAACGGGGTGGTAATTCCCGTAACGGTGGGCCGGGTCGTTACATTCTCCCCAACTTAAACAAACACTCGTCCGCGAGCGGGTTAAGAAACATACCTGGAGCATCAAACAACTGAAGATATCTGCTATGCATCTCCTGCTCGGTCTCCCAAGTTGCTTCCTCCACGGGACGACCTCTCCACTGCACTTTCACTGAAGCTATGTCCTTGGATCTCAACATACGAACCTGTCGACCCAAAATGGCTACTGGCTCTACATCATAAGCCAAGTCTTCATCTAGTTGTATCGTGCTGAAGTCCAACACATGAGACGGGTCTCCGACATACTTCCGGAGCATAGATACATGGAACACCGGGTGAACTCCCGACAAACTGGGTGACAAAGCAAGCATATAAGCCACCTCCCCAACTTTCCTAAGCACCTCAAAAGGTCCAATAAACCTTGGGCTCAACTTCCCTTTCTTTCCAAACCTCATAACACCCTTCATAGGCGAAACCTTCAGCAACACCTTCTCACCTACCGAATAAGACACATCTCGGACCTTCCGGTCCGCATAACTCTTCTGACGCGACTGAGCTGTGCGAAGTCTCTCCCGAATCACCTTTACCTTGTCTAAGGCATCTTGGACTAACTCTGTCCCCAATAACCTAGCCTCGCCGGGCTCGAACCAACCGATTAGAGACCTACACCGTCTCCCATATAAAGCTTCATACGGTGCCATCTGAATGCTGGACTGATAGCTATTATTATAAGCAAACTCCGCCAAAGGCAAATAATCAGCCCACGAACCACCGAAATCAATGACACAAACACGCAACATGTCCTCCAATATCTGAATAGTACGCTCAGACTGTCCATCCGTCTGTGGATGAAATGATGTGCTCAACTCTACCTGTGAACCCAACTCTCACTGAAATGTCCTCTAGAACTGAGAAGTGAACTGAGTACCTCTGTCTGATATAATAGAAATAGGAACCCCATGCAATCTCACTATCTCACGGATGAATATCTCTGCCAACCGCTCTGAGGAATAAGTAGTACACACTGGGATGAAGTGAGCTGACTTGGTCAATCTATCCACCACCACCCAAACTGAATCAAACTTCCTAGTTGTCCGAGGGAGTCCACTAACAAAGTCCATAGTAATCCTTTCCCACTTCCACTCAGGAATATCCAGCCTCACCATCTGATTAGCTAACGCCTGAACATCAACTGCTAGGGGTCTCTCCCCAACCGGAATATACGCCAAACTGCCCATACTAATAGCCTTCCGGCTTAATGCATCAGCCACTACATTGGCTTTCCCGGGATGGTACAAGATAGTAATATCATAATCTTTAAGCAACTCAAGCCATCTCCGCTGCCTCAAATTTAGATCTTTCTGCTTAAACAAATGCTGAAGGCTGCGGTGGTCTGTATATACATCACAAGATACACCATATAGGTAATGCCTCCAAATCTTCAAGGCATGAACAATAGCAACTAACTCCAAATCATGAACGGGGTAGTTCTTCTCGTGGGGCTTTAGCTGACGAGAAGCATATGCAATACACGAATTCAAGCCTAAGTTTCTTCAAAACTTTCAAAACTAACATTCAATCCAAAACCCGATCAAACGATGTCCGAATGACCTGAAAATTTGCGGACATATCCAAAATCACATAACGAAGCTACAGAAATTGTCGGAATTCCATTCTGACCCCCGGATCAAAATATCACCTACCATCCGGTTTTCGCCAAAATTCAACCTTCGCCAATTCAATCCTAAAACTACACCTGACCTCCGAATTCAATTCCGATTGCTCTTCTAAGTCATAAATGATCCCCCAGAACTAGTCGAATCATCAGAATCCGATTCCGAGCACTCTAACTCAATAGTCAACTCTTGGTTGACTTTCCATATTCAAGCTTCCTTCAAACATGCTATTTGTTTCATTTTTAATCCAAATCACTCCTAACTCACCCGATATATTCTAATACTGATTTAAAAGCATAATATATGTAAATTCAAGGTAACGGGGTGGTAATTCCCGTAACGACGGGCCGGGTCGTTACATTCTCCCCAACTTAAACAAACGCTCGTCCGCGAGCGGGTTAAGAAACATACCCGGAGCATCAAACAAGTGAGGATATCTGCTCCGCATCTCCTGCTCGGTCTCCCAAGTTGCTTCCTCCACGGGACGACCTCTCCACTGCACTTTCACTGAAGTTATGTCCTTAGATCTCAGCTTATGAACCTGTCGACCCAAGATGGCTACTGGTTCCACATCATAAGTCAAATCCTCATCTAGCTGTATCGTGCCGAAGTCCAACACATGAGACGGGTCTCCGACATACTTCCGGAGCATAGATACATGGAACACCGGGTGAACTCCCGACAAACTAGGTGGCAAAGCAAGCATATAAGCCACCTCCCCAACTTTCCTAAGCACCTCAAAAGGTCCAATAAACCTTGGGCTCAACTTTCCTTTCTTTCCAAACCTCATAACACCCTTCATAGGCGAAACCTTCAACAACACCTTCTCACCTACTGAATAAGACACATCTCGGACCTTCCGGTCCGCATAACTCTTCTGACGCGACTGAGCTGTGCGAAGTCTCTCCTGAATCACCTTCACCTTGTCTAAGGCATCTTGGACTAACTCTGTCCCCAATAACCTAGCCTCGTCGGGCTCGAACCAACCGACTGGAGACCTACACCGTCTCCCATATAAAGCTTCATACGGTGCCATCTGAATACTGGACTGATAGCTATTATTATAAGCAAACTCCGCCAAAGGCAAATAATCAGCCCATGAACCACCAAAATCAATGACACAAGCACGCAACATGTCCTCCAATATCTCAATAGTACGCTCGGACTGCCCATCCGTCTGTGGATGAAATGATGTGCTCAGCTCTACCTGTGAACCCAACTCTCGCTGAAATGTCCTCTCGAACTGAGAAGTGAACTGAGTACCTCTGTCTGATATAATAGAAATAGGAATCCCATGCAATCTCACTATCTCACGAATGAATATCTCTGCCAACCGCTCTGAGGAGTAAGTAGTACACACTGGGATGAAGTGAGCCGACTTGGTCAATCTATCCACCACCACCCAAACTGAATCAAACTTCCTCGCTGTCCGAGGGAGTCCACTAACAAAGTCCATAGTAATCCTTTCCCACTTCCACTCAGGAATATCAATACGCTAGAATACACCACCAGGTCTCAACTGCTAGGGGTCTCTCCCCAACTGGAATATATGCCAAACTTCCCATACTAATAGCCTTCCGGCTCAATGCATCAGCCACTACATTGGCTTTTCCGGGATGGTACAAGATAGTAATATCATAATCTTTAAGCAACTCAAGCCATCTCCGCCGCCTCAAATTTAGATCTTTCTGCTTAAACAAATGCTGAAGGCTGCGGTGGTCTGTATATACATCACAAGATACACCATATAGGTTATGCCTCCAACTCTTCAAGGCATGAACAATAGCAGCTAACTCCAAATCATGAACAGGGTAGTTCTTCTCGTGGGGCTTTAGCCGACGAGAAGCATATGCAATAACTCTACCCTCCTGCATCAACACACAACCGAGTCCAACTCTAGAAGCATCACAATACACCGTATATGACCCTGAGGCTGATGGGAACACAAGTACTGGAGCTGTGGTCAAAGCCTCCTTGAGCTTCTGAAAGCTCTCCTCACATTCATCAGACCACACAAATGGAGCATTCTTCTGTGTCAACTTAGTCAACGGTGAAGCAATAGATGAGAAACCCCGAACAAACCGGCGATAATAGCCTGCCAAGCCGAGAAAACTCCGAATCTCTGTAGCTGAGGAAGGTCTGGGCCAATTCTGCACTGCCTCGACCTTCTGTGGATCAACCCGAATACCATCACTGGACACTACATGTCCAAGAAAACCCACAGTATCAAGCCATAACTCACACTTAGTGAATTTCGCATAGAGCTTCTCTTCTCTCAACCTCTGCAATACCACCCTCAAATGTTGTGCATGCTCCTCCTGGCTGCGTGAATAGACCAGAATATCATCAATAAACACAATTACAAAAGAATCAAGGTACGGCCGAAATACACTATTCATCAAGTGCATGAATGCAACTGGGGCATTAGTCAACCCGAAAGACATCACCAGGAACTCGTAGTGCCCATATCGCGTCCTGAACGCTGTCTTCATAATATCCGAGTCCCTGATCTTCAACCGATGATAGCCCGATCGAAGATCAATCTTAGAAAATACACTAGCTCCCCTGGAGCTGATCAAATAGGTCCTCAATACGAGGTAATGGGTACTTATTCTTCACTGTTACCTTGTTCAGCTGCTTGTAATCAATGCACATTCTCATTGTGCCATCTTTCTTCTTCACGAACAACACCGGTGCACCCCAAGGTGACACACTCGGACGAATGAAACCCTTATCTAAGAGTTCCCGAAGTTGTTCTTTCAATTCTTTTAACTCTGCTGGTGCCATGCGATAGGGAGGAATAGAAATGGGCTGAGTGCCCGGCACCAAGTCAATACCAAAATCAATATCTCTGTCAGGCGGCATGCCCGGTAGGTCTGCTGGAAATACATCCGGAAACTCCCTCACAATGGGGACCGAATCAAGATTGGGTGTCTCATCCTCAACATTTCTAATGAAGGCTAAATAAGATAAACAACCCTTGCCAATCATTCGTTGGGCCTTTATATAAGAAATCACCCTGTCGGACACATAATCAGTCAAGCCACGCCACTCGATCCTCGGATTACCTGGAATAGCTAGTGTGACTGTCTTGGCATGACAATCCAGAATCGCATGGTAAGGAGATAGCCAATCCATGCCTAGAATTACATCGAAATCTACCATGCCCAGTAGTAATAAATCAACTCGGGTCTCCGGACCCCCAATAGTAATAATACAGGATCGATATACCTGATCCACAACAACAGTATCCCCCACCGGGGTAGACACATGTACGGGCAAAGCAAGAATACCACGGGTCATACCCAAATGATGTGCAAAATAAGTAGAGACATAAGAATAGGTGGATCCGGGATCAAATAAGACAGAAGCATCCCCGTGGCAGACTGAGATAATACCTGAAATGACCGCATCTGAAGCACTAGCATCCTTCCTATCCGGAAGAGCATAGAAACAAGCCTGGCCTCCACCAGTACGATCCTCGCCCCTAGGGCGACCTCTGGATACCTGGCCACCAGTCCTAGCTGACTGTGCTGGCGCTGAAGAAACAGGAGTAGAAGACGAAGGCTGATCCCTCCGCTGTGACCGCTTACGAAGCCACTGAGGACACTCTCTCCTGATATGGCCCAAATCACCGCACTCAAAACAACGGCCTGAAGATGGAAGAAGGGGCTGCTGAGGACCCCTCGCTACCGATGAACCCTGTGCTGAGGAAGCAGGAGCAGAGCTCTGAGCTGGAAGAGCACTCAGTGCAGGCTGACTCTGCTGACGGTTCTGCTGACCCTGATAACCCTGATGGCCCTGCCGACCACGATCTGATGAAACCCCACTGGACTCTGCACGTCCATACTGATGAGACCTGAAAGAGCGACCTCTACTATGCTGAAATTGGCCCCTAGACGGAGCACCACTATAACTACCAGTACCACGAGGCTTCTTAGCCTCTCTCTCCTCCCGCTCTCTGCGGCGATCTGTCTCAATATGACGGGCAACATCAACCACCTCCTCAAAGGTAACCGCCGAAACTCTCTCCCTAGTCATCAATATGCGGATGGGATAAATAAGGCCATCGATAAATCTCCAAATCCTCTCTCTGTCTGTAGGAACCATCCACATGGCATGACGGGCCAACTGTGTGAATCTCATCTCGTACTGATTAACCGTCATATCTCCCTGCTTCAACCACTCGAACTGACGTCGCAGCTCCTCTCTCTAAGACCGAGGCACGTACTTCTCCAAAAATACCATGGAGAACTGCTGCCAAGTGAGGGGCACTGCCCCGGCGGGCCTACGCCTCTCAAAATCCTCCCACCACTGAAATGCTGCACCTGTGAACTGAAAAGTGGTGAATGAAACACCGCTGGACTCTAGAATACCCGCGGTGCGAAGCATGCGCTAACATCTGTCAAGAAAACCCTGGGCGTCCTCGCCCTCAGCACCACTGAATGTCGGAGGCTGTAGCCTCTCAAATCTCTCCAAACGACGCCGCTCATCGTCGGGCATAGCTGGAACCATATAAGCAGGAGCTGGTGCAATGGGCGCAACTGGCTGGACTGGCTCGGGTGTGTGAGCCACGGGGGTCTGATTCCCTCCCCCTGCTTGTGAAGAAGATACTGCAGCAGTAGCTGCAACTACCTGTGCCAAGCCTGTGCACACTGATAAGATCTGAGCCAAGGTCTCCTGAAGACCTGGTATGACAATGGGCACTGCCGGTGCTTGAACCTGAGTTGGCGGAGCGTTTGCCGCTGGAATCTGGTCTTGAGCCTGGGCCACTGGTGTAGGAATCTGACCCTGAGTCTAATCAGTTGGTGGGTCAGCAGGTGCTGGTACTGCTGCCCTACCTCTACCACGACCACGGCCTCTAGGTGCCAATGGTGGTCGTCTGCCACGTCCGTTAGTTCGTGTTCTCGCCATCTGCGAGAGAATAGAATATGGAAAAGTTTAATTTCATGATAACACAAATTGCATAACATGAATCCAAGAAAATGAGGTTTTTCCTAAAGTTTCTGTATCCCTCCGAGGATAGATACGGACGTCTACATACCAATCCGCGAAAGCCTACCAGAGTGGCACAGGAGGTGTGCTCGGGAAGAAGAAGGGGGAATGTCACGACCCAAATCCGGTCGTGATGGCGCCCAACAATTAAGCTAGGCCAGCCGGACCAACTATTACTTATCACAACGACTATCAGTCCCAAATAGACATTCCAAGAAGAATATATGAGTTAAAGAACTCCAATAATAATAGAAATGAACAAACTACTGACACTCCCAAAGATCCGAAGTCACAAGTCTAGAGCCTCTAACAAAACCCAACAAGAGTAGAGAGTACTATATAGAAATACTCAAGTCTGAATACAAAATACGAAATAACAACTGGAAAGGAGAGGAGAAGCTAGGTTCTGCGAACGTAGGCAAGCTACCTCAGCAACTCGATATGACACTGCAAATGCTGGAAATGCCTGTCTACTGCTCCTGAGTACATGAGTCTGCACACAAAAGGTGTAGGGAGTAGGGGTGAGTACTAAGTACTCAGTGAGTAATAAATATATATAAGCAACTGAAAATAAGAAATCCACAGAATACCACATAATGAAGCTAAACTACAGTTCGATTCCTCCTACGAACTAGCATCAACAGTACAATACAGCTACCACAGAGTAATTCAACAAATAAAGATGCAATGCAAAGCACATAACCGCTACGGCGTGTAGCCCGATCCAATTTAACGTCGACGGCGCTCACTGGGGGTGTGTACAGACTCCGGAGGGGCTCCTACAGCCCAAGCGCAATAGTGCTGCGGCGTGCAGCCCGATCCACATATCAACCACTGCGGCGTGCAGCCCGATCCCATACTTAGTCCACAATAAGCAATTAAGTCACAAAACAATTCATTTTCCTTAATTCCAGTTCTCAATTCATAATTTATGAAAAATACTTTAACTTTATTAAATTTGTAAAAGCCGGTGACTTAGCATTTCAAAAGGTGAATTTCAATTTCCAGGACTGAGATCAGTGATTTAAGCAATTATAGCTATCACATAAATATTGTCCTCTAAGGACGCTACAGATCGGCACAAGGCCCCAAACAAGGCTTACAGCCCACAAATATATCAAATACAGTGTATTTCCAACACTAACAACATATTATTCACATCCGGGATGGACCAAGTCTCAATCCCTAGTCACAATCAATCCCGCACCTGCCACGGTGTGCGATCCACGCCCTACTAGCGTCACAATGTGCTAAGCCGGGGTTTCGAACCCTCAAGCTACCATATACACAAACTACTCACCTCTAGCCGGTCGTAGACTCGTCCGCGATGCCTTTTCCTTTGAATTTAGCTCCCTCGTGCGTAGAATCTAGTCAAACCACAATAATTATATCAAATACGGGTCAAATAATCATAACCCATTTCAATTTACATGAAATTCGCATAAATACACTAAGTTGGTAAAAACCCGACCCCGGGCCCACTGCTCGAAAAATTTCGAAATTAGTACCAACGCGATCCTTATCTCACCACGAGTCCGTGCATATAAAATTTATCGAAATCGGAGTTCAAATGGCCTTCCAAATCCAAAAATCCCGTTTTCAATATTTAGGCCACTTTTCTTCAAGATTTCAACCCAATTTCATGAAGATTGATGTTAATTCTACCATAAAATGATGTTTTTGAGTCGAGAATCTTACCTCCGACGAATACCCGATGATTCCTCAGTGATTTCCTCGAGTTTTCTTCTCTCTAGGGCTAAAAATTAAGTTTTGGGTTAATGAACCCGTAACCCCTCTGTTCTGTGATTTAATTCACTGCTAGATCCGTTTGCTCTACGCGTTCGCGTGAGCTCCCACGCGTTCGCGATGCCCAGTTCCCTCTTACACTTCGCGAACGCGATGCCTACCACGCGTTCGCGATGCTCAACTTCCAGCTACCCTTCGCGAACGCGACGCCAACCACGCATTCGCGATGCTCAAACTCCCAGCCCCCAAATTCCTTCTACGCGTTCGCGACTCCAGTCACGCAAACGCGATAGTCCACTCCAGCTGACCTACGCGAACGCGACCTCAGGAACGCGATCGCGAAGCATAAGGTTCCTGGCCTACGCGAACGCGACGCACCTGATCGCGAACGCGATGCATGATCCGCCTGGCCTTCGCGAACGCGGCCCATGCCACGCGAACGCGAAGGCTTAAATGCCTGGACAGAACCTGCAGTTTTTCTGCAGATTTTTGCCAAGTCCAAATGCCCGGTTGATGGTCCGAAACCATCCCGAGGCCCCCGGGACCCCAACGAAAACCACCAACGAACTCCAAAACATGATACAGACTTGTTCAATCATAAAAACACCATACTAAACATCAAAATCTCCATTTACTCACGGATTCAAGCCTAAGTTTCTTCAAAACTTTCAAAACTAACATTCAATCCAAAACCCGATCAAACGATGTCCGAATGACCTGAAAATTTGCGGACATATCCAAAATCACATAACGAAGCTACAGAAATTGTCGAATTCCATTCCGACCCCTGGATCAAAATATCACCTACCATCCGGATTTCGCCAAAATTCAACCTTCGCCAATTCAAGCCTAAAACTACACCGGACCTCCGAATTCAATTCCGATTGCTCTCCTAAGTCATAAATGATCCCCCGGAACTAGTCAAATCGTCAAAATCCGATTCCGAGCACTCTAACTCAATAGTCAACTCTTGGTTGACTTTCCATATTCAAGCTTCCTTCAAACATGCTATTTGTTTCATTTTTTATCCAAATCACTCCTAACTCACCCGATATATTCTAATACTGATTTAAAAGCATAATATATGTAAATACAAGGTAACGGGGTGGTAATTCCCGTAACGACGGGCCGGGTCGTTACAACTCAGTGGTAATAAACAGGGGTAAGACAGCGCAGATAAGAAATCCGCAATAAAGCACTATGTAAAGTCGTAATCAAATACCCTGTCACAGAATCAATATCGACTGTACCTGTACCAATAAGTACCAGCAAAACAGTATAACAGCTAGCAGATGTGGCTAAAATGTAATGAAATGCATGATATGACCGCTACGGCGCGTAGCCCGATCCAATTTGGGTACCCGTGCTCATTGTGGGGGTTCAGACTCCGGAGGGGCTCCTACAGCCCAAGCACAATATCACTGCGGCGTGCGGTCCGATCCAACATATATACCGCTGCGGCGCGCAGCCCGATCCACTACCAGTCAGCTAATGTGCAAATACAGCCTCGCAGGCTCAAAAGTAGTTTTGAAAAAACCTTTTTATCATTTTTTAGTTGTTAAACAGTAATACCAAGTTCCAGAGATTGGAAATAGCATGATAACAGAAATAGCTACGGATCGGTAGTAACTAACATGTCAATATGATAAGACAATGATAACGATCCTCGCGGGATCCAATAACTGGCTCACGGCCCACAAGTATACTCAACCACCCAAGAAGGGGTTTCAACGGCTCAAGAGTAGCCAATATCACAGTATAATATGCAACCATCCGAGAAGGAGGTTCGTCGGCTCATGAATAGCCTAATATCATAACACAGTATCAGCAAGTCGGACTAAGCCATAGTCCCCAATCACAATCGACCCCGCACTCACATGAGAGTACGTGTCTCGCTGCTATACAGCGTCACAAAGTGGTATACCGGGGTTTCGAACCCGCTGGTCATCACCCACATCTATTACTCACCTCAATACGGTGCGACGACTACTCTGCAATGCCCTTGCCATGAGAATCAAGCTCCGCACGCAGTAGAATCTGATCAAATACAATAGAAAGACAACAAATTAGGCCAATGGGACGACACCCAATCAATACAACTCAATTTACATCAAAATTCCCAAAGTTGTCAAAACTCGACTTTCAGTACGCTTGTCGAAAAATTACAAAAGTCACATATTCGGAACCCTCATCCCGATACGAGTCTAGGCATATAAAATTTACCAAAATCGGACTCCATTTGCCCACTCAAATCAGTGTTTTTCTTCAATTTAGGCCTAGGGCTTAAACCCACCTTTAATCTTCCATTTACAGAAATTTAACCAATGATTTCATGTTAAAATGATGTAATTAAGCCAAAAAACTTACCTCCAACGAAACCCCGATGATTTCCCAGAAATCTCCCATCAATTTCTTCTCTTGAAACTCAAAAATGGAGGTTTTGGGTATTAAACCCGCGACTGGTTCTGTTCTGAACTTAAACTCACTGCCAGCCACTTTTACCTTACGCGTTCGCGATGTACCCTACGCAAATGCGATGCCTTGCTTATTTCTTTCATCGCGTACGCGACATGAAGTCATGCGTCTGCGAAGACCATTCTCCCCAGCCACGGATTTTTCCTCTACGCGAACGCGAGCCTACCCCACGCGAACGCGATGATCAAAACCTTCCTCTTACGCGATCGCGTCCCCCAGCAACGCGAACGCGATGACCATTTTCCCTCAGCCTACGCGAACGCGGGCCTAGCCCTCGCGAACGCGAAGGCTTAACTGGTGCCCAGTGATCTGCAGATTTCAGCAGACCTTTTCTTGTTTCAAAGTGCCGGATAATGGTCCGGATTCACCCCGAGGCCCCCGGGACCCCAACGAAAACCACAAACATACCCCAAAACACGATACGAACTTGTTCCAATCATAAAAACACCATCCTAAACATCAAAATCACCAATTACCCACGGATTCAAGCCTAAATTTCTTAAAACTTTCCGAATTGCACATTCCATCAAAAACCCGACCAAACGACGTCCGAATGACCTGAAATTTTGCAGGCACATCCAAAATCACCTAACGGAGCTATTGCAACTGTCGGAATTCCATTCCGACCCCCGGATCAAAATCTCACCTACCGTTCGGATTTTGCCAAAATTCAACCTTAGCCAATTCAAGCCTATTTCTACACCGGCCTCCAAATTCAATTCCGATTGCTCCCCTAAGTCACAAATCACCTCCCGGAACTAACCGAATCATCGGAATCCGATTCCGAGCCCTCTAACCAAATAGTCAACTCCGGGTTGACTTTCCTTATTCAAGTTTCCTTCAAAAAGGCTATATGCCTCATTTTCAATCCAAATCACTCCTAAATCACCCGATAGATTCTAGCACTGATATAAAAGCATAAAACATGTATTTACAACATAACGGGGTAGTAATTCTCGTGACGACGGGCCGGGTCGTCACAATATTCAAAAACACAAGATGAGCATATAAAATTATTAGAAAAATTTATACATATTATAGAAATATCGGGAATAAGTCTAAGTAGAAAAAAGGCATAAATAATGAAAAATCAAATAGAATTTCTAGGAATAGAAATAGATAAAAGTGGAATTAAAATGCAAACTCATATAGTACAAAAGATAATAAATTCAAATGAACAATTAGATACAAAAAAGAAACTACAATCATTTTTAGGATTAGTAAACCAAGTAAGAGAATATATACCAAAATTAGCAGAGACTTTAAAACCATTGCAGAAAAATCTAAAAAAGGATATAGAGTATCACTTTAGTGAAGAAGATAAAAAACAAGTAAGAAAAGTTAAACAAATATGTAAAAATCTACCAAAACTATACTTCCCAGATGAAAATAAAAAATTCACATATATAGTAGAATCAGACGCAAGTGAAAAAAGTTATGGAGGAGTATTAAAATACAGGTATGATAAAGAAAAAATAGAACATCATTGTAGGTATTATTCAGGAACATTCACAAACCCAGAGATAAAATGGGAATTAATAGAAAAGAATTATATGCAGTATATAAATATTTATTGGCATTCGAACCATATATTGTATATAATAAGTTTATTATAAGAACAGATAATACACAAGTAAAATGGTGGCTAACCAGGAAGATACAAGATTCAGTTACAACAAAGGAAATACGAAGGCTTGTATTGAATACTGAATTTTACATTTACAATTGAAGTAATTAGTACTAACAAAAATATGATTGCAGACTACCTATCAAGACAAAGCTACACAAACTGAAAAAATAAATACAACAAAAGATATGATCTCAATCCTTGAGAAATTATCCTCTCAAATGGATAATATGGGAACGAGAATACAAAAGCTAGAAGATGCCAAAAATCTAAGTCAGCAGCATGACTCTAAAGATGCGGATATAAGTCAATCGGAAGACTATAAAACTCCAGAGCTACAAGGTGACGTTGGGAAACACCTTAAAATCCATAACATGTGTTTTGATACAGCTGCAGGAAGTTCATCTACAAAGAAAGGAGTTAGAAATACGAACATGAACAAGATATTTGACAAACCATATACACCCAAAATACCAAAAGACCCATTATTCGTACCTCCACAAATGACATCATATTTAGAAAGCCTAAACCAAGAAAAGAAAGCTTACAATCATATAACCGGATCATATATAGAAAATATTCACAAAATACAGGCATATCTAAACCTCAACCCAAGATCGAAAACTACCAGAGAACCAACCCAAGACTTCATAACCCAAAAACTACAAGGATATAATAGGCTAATAGCACAACCAAAAACAAATGCCAACCTAGTAAAAACATGTTATAGTTATGGACTATTAAGTACAGAACACATACGATGGAGAAGAGATATCGACTATACCAGAATTATACAAGGCATTTACAAACTTCAAAAGAGTTACAAAAGAAAACTTATTCTTTATAAAATTCTATACCGCACCAGCAGAAATATTATATGACGAAATAAAACCAGTCATACAAGTAATCAAAATAGGACTCACAAAAGATATGCTTATACCAGAGGAGATAGGACAACAACAAGAAATACCAAAATGTGAAATACCCAGCTTCTATGCAAACAAAAGGATTATTGGAATATCTACAATCATCAATGACCTAGCACACAATTATCTAAACGGAAATACCATTTGGAGTTATTATTCAAGAGACCAGTTATTAATATATTCAAATTCAAAGGAACAACGACAATCATATATCGAAGAAATCCAAAAATGGATTATGTCTCTACTAAATCCAGAAAGACAACCTACAACCAGAGCATTAAGGAAAGGATTTATCTCAGAAGATTTATTAGCAAGATACTGCAGAATAATCAGTCAGAAATATCCAGACCATTTATGTTCAAAATGTCACGGAGAAGATAATGTAATTCCAGAAGTCCAGTTAGAATAATTGAATAAGATAGTGGAAGATAACTCAAAAGACAAGAAAGTCGTAAAGAAAAAGAAGAAAGAGATATAAAGAAGAAATGATCAAAGGAAGACAAAGCGTCCGACAAGATACAAAGAAGAAGATAAAGGAGAAAGAGAAATAAAGAGAAAGAAGACAAAGCGGATAATAATGTAAAAGAAATATTTACTTTTCTTTATGTAAAGTTCTTTGTTTTTATGTAAAAATGTCAGAGTCGTAGAAGTCATAGTCGTAAAATAGTAAGAGTCAAGTTACTATTTATGAATAGTAAAGGCCAACGAATAGTAAAGGCCAATGAATAGTAAGAGTCAGATGTGAATAGTAAGAGTCAAATGTGAATACTAAGAGTCACCTTACTTCTCTATATAAAGAAGTAAGTAGATAGAAGAAAGATATCCTCAGAATTCGAAATATCATCAGAAATAAAAATTCTCTCTTTTCATAAACTCTCTCAAATAAGCTATAAAGATTCAACAAAATATGTCGAAGGAAATACAAAGTCAGGTAAAATCATTTATGATTATGTCTAGCTGAATTCTTATATTCCTGATAATCGTCTTATAATACTATAGTTTTCATCATGTTATAGTAATGCTATAAAAAATAATTTGAGTAAGTTTGCCATGGAAGTATGCTTTAAGTAGTAACCTAGGCTAAGTCACTCCTAATGGGAAACCGGTGAGGCGAGGAGATGCCGTTTAGGGGAGTACCGCAGTTGAGGACATTGCTAGGGTAAATGATTAGAGCAAAGGGCCATGGTAGTGACCAGAAAAATTATTTTTTATATCTTATTATTATATGATGAATAAGATAGTAAAAATAAGAGGATTAGAAGGAATACTATAAGAATAATAGCAATACATAAAATAATGATAACATACCTACTAGATGAAATGGCAGATAATTATAAGATATTAATCTTTTACGTACTTAGAAAGATAACTGAACCTGAAATTAGAAGAAATATATGGAATCAAATTCAAGAATATGAAAATCTAGTTTTAACAGAAATAATTAACCAAGAATGGAGAGAAGAACTAGAAGAAGCCTATAATAATGACGAACTAGAAAGAGTATATAATTATGACTATACAAATACATGGGACTCAGGACCCGAAACAGACTAAGATATGATAAATTACGAATATTTAAGTTATTGGACAGAAACTATGCTTGAAATAGCTAAAACCGAACAAAATATGAAAAATGACTTAGATAATTATATGCAAACTAAGAAAATCACACACATAGAATCACTAAATAAAAATATAGAAAAATTACTGTTATTAAAAACTTTAGCTAAAGAAAATTATAACTTAGCATTTAACCAGCAATGAATCAAAAATCTAATCAATTACCAACACAGTTAGTAACTAATCATCCTAAACGACCTATAACAGAGCTAATCGGAGCTATACCCGACCCCAACCCCCAATTTCGTATCAGAGCTAGAAAACAGAGCTAATCGGAGCTATACCCGACCCCAACCCCCAATTTGGTATCAGAGCTAGAACCGAAAATAGTCGAAGCGAAAATAGAAATAATAAGATTAATAGATTAAAAGAAGCAGATAGAATTAAAAATGAATTATATGGTTTATATTGTGAATTTAATTACTTAAAAATCTCTAAAAATAATAATGATAGATTAGAACAACTTATAGATATAATTTCAGAATTAGAATGGAAACTAATAATACAACTTAAAAGATGAATAAAGAGGAATTTGCAGTAGACGAAAAAACATATGAAAACCCAGAAGGACTAAAAATAAAAATTGTATTTTCTAATATAGGAAGAAAATATAAGAAAATAGGAGATAACTTATATCTAATGTTAGAAAAAGAATCACTAAAATTAGAAGATAGCCTAACTGCTTTAGTAAGAATAACAAGAGAAAATGAGGAAATAGACCGAAAATATGAGATAACAAAAATTAAACAACAATCAAAAATAGAAATAAAACAGATAGAAGAAACAAAAAATGCTAAAATAATAGAATTAGAAAAAGAATTAAACATGTTAAAAGAACAATATGCAACCAGACAAAAAGAAAAAGAACAAGAAAATAAATTACAACTTGAGATAAATAGATTCAAAGAACAATTACAAGAAGAAAAATTAGAAATAATTAGAACAGAAGAAATAAATGAACCAAATAATAATAGTGATTTAGAAAATTATTCAGAAACAAGCGAAACATATACAGAAATTTTAGAAAATATAGCACAAGTCGAACAAAACGAAGAAGGTAGAAATGATCGTATAGAAATAAATGCGATAATAGATGAAAAACCTAGTACATCAGGAACAAAAGATACACAATTAGAGCAAAAAAGTTATATAAATTACGAAAATAATTATAAGAAAACATATAGAAATGATAGAGAACCAAGATATACAAAATGGATTCCAACACAAATACAAACAACAATACAAAATAATTTCTTAGATCTAGACTGTGTAAAAGATATAAATAAGACAATCCAGTTATGGGTAGGATATATGACAAAACAGATTATAGACAATAAAATAGGAATATCAGATGTACCAGAATACATAGAAAGAACATTAATAGGAATGACTAAGTTATGGTTACAAAATATAAATAAAGATGCCTTAGGAGTATTAAGAAATGACAAAAAACTTAATGGTGAAAAAGCTTGTGACGACCCAAAGGGTCATCACTTGTTTTATTAATCATTTCGAGCTTCTGAGGCCTTGAAAACCTCATTTATAGTTGCCTCGATTTGCGTGTACAGTCCGGGCACAAAGCTGGAAAAGTTTTATGTTGAAATATGTGAAATATGTGAAAAAGTTGAAGAATTTTGATATTAATATTGATATGGTTGACTTTGGTCAACATTTTTGGTAAACGGATCCGGATCCGTGATTTGACGGTCTCAGAAAATCCGTAGAAAAATATGGAACTTGGGCATATGCCCGGAATTGAAATCCGAGGTCTAGAACCCCGGTAAAAGAATTTTTCTGTTAAATTGTTTTCCGAAAATGTTTAAGGAAAATGAAACTGAATTTTGATTAAAAAGTACTGGTATCGGGCTCGTATTTTGGTTCCGAACGCCCGGTACAGGTCATATATATTGGTTAAGCGCTTCCTGTAAAGTTTGGTTGAAAACGGACGTCGTTTGACGTGTTTCGGCCTTAAATTGGAAATTTTGGAAATTATGAAATTTTAAAGAATTCTTGAGTTTTAAGGCTCAATTCATTGATTTTGATGTTATTTTAGCGATTTGATCGCGTGAGCAAGTTCGTATGATGTTTTTGAGTTAGTGTGCATATTTGGTTTGGAGCCCCGTGGGCTCGGGAGTGTTTCGGAGGTGGTTCGGGGTGTTTTTGGACTTAGGAAACTGGCAGATTTTCTGCAATTTTTACACAAACATTTTACTCTACGCGATCGCGGCCTTGTACACGAGATCGCACTGCCTTGTCAAATTACTCAACGCGATCGCGGCCGTCTGCACGCGATCGCGTAGTTTCATGTTCTTCTTCAACGCGATCGCAGCCGTCTGCACGCGATCGCGTAGCTTTCCGTTCTCCTTCAACGCGATCGCGACCCTGTTCACGCGATCGCGTAGTACAAATAAGCCACCCCAGCGAAATTCTTCTACGCGATCGCAGCATTGACCACGCGATCGCGTAGTGTTGAATATTTGCCTTCCGCGATCGCGACCCGGTTCACGCGATCGCGTAGAACAAAATCGTTGCCTAGTGAATTTAATCCCAAAACAGAACAGAAACGGGATAAAAATCCCATTTCTGTTCAACTCTCTTCTCCACAGCTCCTTGGACGATTTTTGAACGATTCTTCATCAAACTTCTTGGGTAAGTGATTCTTATCTCGTTTTCTTCATTTTCCATCAATATTATTTGAGTTCCTAAGCCTAATTAGGTGTAAATGGGTAGAAAAATTGAGAATTGAGTATAGTAAGGGTTTTCAAAGAATTTGCGATCTAGAACTCGTTTTGGAGTCGAACTTAAGAACAAATTGTATATTTGAACACATGGAGGATTGGGTGAACTTATTTTGGTTCGAAACTTGAGTTTCGATTATGTGGGCCCGGGGTCGATTTTTACTATTCCGGGCAGAATGTTGTAAAAATCATATTTAGCAATATGAACTAGTTTGTTAAATAGAATTGATGATATTAAATTAATTGTGTATAGATACGATTGGATTGGAGACAAATTCGAAAGGAAAAGGCATTGCTACGGATTGAATCGTTCGTAAACTTTCGAGGTAAGTGTTTGTTCTATCCTAGCTTGAAGGAATAGGAATTTAGTTATGAATAAATTGTTGATTAAGAGTTATTGGTGTTATACCGGTAATGGAGGTAAATTGTTGAAATTATTATCAATTATTGGTTTGAAACCGGTAATTATAAGTATTGTTAATGTAAAGATTATTGGCTAAATGCCGGTAATATATGTATTTATGAATTTGGATCGTGTGGCGCGCCGACCACTTATATATTTATGAATTGGGATCGTGTGGCGCGCCGACCACTTATATAATAAGAAATGGGATCGTGTGGCATGCGACCACAAAGTGATTTAAATCTTGGCATTGGCCATAGTTGCCGGTAGCCTATTGATATATTTGGGAGCGGGTGGTACGCCTACCACAAGATGTAGTTACTGTGATAGTTGGGAGCGGGTGGTACGCCTACCACGAGATATGAAATGAGAGAGGAATTGAGACATGAAAGTAAGATTTATTCTGTTGATTAGATTATTCTGGATATCATGAGTTATTGACTGTTATTTCAGAGCAGAGTCTTTCCTTATAAATGTATTGTATATATATATATATATATATATATATATATATTGCAACTATACATATATATATATATATATATATATATATATGCATACAATTATCCCACACAATTACATATATTTCAACTGTACAGGTTTATGTGGGTGACTGGCCTTAGTCTCGTCACTACTTCACCGGGATAGGCCGGGCACTTACCAGACATGGGGTCGGTTGTGCTACTACACTCTGCGCTCTTTTTGCGCGGATACAAGTTACGGACAGCAGCAGCGGCAATAGCACGATTATGGATATTCCGACTACTGAGACTTCGAGGTAGACTTGCCGGCGTCCGCAGGACCCATTGTCTCCTCTAACTATGCTTTTCATTCTGTTATCTCATGTAATCGAGATAAACAGCTTGTATTTTCTTTCGGACAATTATGTGTATTATTCTTAGAAGTTCGTGAGTATTGTGACACCAGTCTTGGGTAGTGTATCATATTTGACTAAGTCTTCCGCTAAGTTTGATTATTCCGCTTTAATTTATATGTTTTTAATTTTAATGTCTTAATAAGAATTCGGTAATTAATGGAGGAGTAATTAATATTTGGCTTGCCTAGCTTCCATTAGTAGGCGCCATCATGACCCCGATGGTGGGAAATCCGGGTCGTGACAAGTTGGTATCGGAGCACTAGGTTGCACAGGTCTCACAACTCACGAACAACCTTAGTAGAATCTGAAGGATCGGTACGGAGACGTCTGTATTTATCCTCCAGAGGCTACAGAATTAGGAAAATATTCCCTTTATTCTTTCCATTCGTGCGACTTGATCTTTTAAATGTTAATTGAACTTCTACTCTGTTCTTCCGCAGATGGTAAGGACACGTGCATCCTCATCTACCTGACCAGCAGCCCGAGGTCCCAGCAGCGGCAGCTCCTGCTAGGGGTAGAGGCCGAGGTCGAGGTCGTCCAAGAGGACAAGGTAGGGGCAGAGCTCAGCCCCGAGCAGCAGCACGAGTGGCAGAACCTCAGGTTCATATCGAGGAGGAAGTTCCAGCCCCAGCAGCACCAGTAGGCCCAGCTGAGGTCCTAGGAGGAGCTTTGTTTTCACCGGATCTTCAGGATGCTTTGGTCCGGATAGCAGGTTTTATGGATCATATCACCGGAGCAGGTTTATTACCGGTAGCACCAGCCACTTCTCAGGCTGGAGGAGGTAATCAGACTCCTGCTACGCGCACTCCGGAGCCGGTGATTCCCCAGACTCAAGTTCCTGTGATTCAGCCAGTTGAGGCAGCTCGGCCTATTATTGCGACTCCGTCTAATGATGGTGCAGCCATGTCTGCTGACGCGTTGTGGAGATTGGACAGGTTTACCAAGCTGTTCACTACCACATTCAGTGGCACTCCTTCAGAGGATCCACAGGATTTCCTATACAGCTGCACGAAGTTCTCCGTACTATGGGTATTGTGGAGACTAATGGTGTGTACTTTGCTACTTTTCGGTTATTTGGTTCTGCCAAGACTTGGTGGAGAGATTATTGTCTATCCAGGCCAGCGGGATCGTCATCTTTGACTTGGGAGCAGTTTGCAGAATTATTCTTGGAGAAGTTCCTTCCAGCAACTCAGCGGGAGGTTATGCGCGGACAATTTGAGCGTCTTCATCAGGGTTCTATGTCTGTCACACAGTACGAGACTAGGTTCGTGGACCTGGCTCGTCATGCTGTTATCATACTTCCCACAGAGCGGGAGAGAGTGAGGAGGTTTATTGATGGCTTGAATCAGCCAATTCGGCTACAGATGGCTATGGGAGCATGAACTGAAATCACTTTTCAGGAGGCGGCTAATGCAGCCCGCCGGATCGAGATGGCTCTGTCACAGGGAGCGAGACATGGATCGGATAAGAGATCTCGTAATTCGGGTAGATTCAGTGGTACCTCGTCTGGAGATAGAGATTTTTATGATAGAGGCCATCCTCCTAGGCCTTATCAGTCAGCTCTTCAGGTTTCTCATGATGCTTCAGGTGATCGTAATTCTCAGCCACGCTACTCGGATCAGCAGCCTATCAGTGCACCACCACTTTGCTATTTTCAGCAGTCGAGGGCTTGTTTTACGTGCGGTGATCTTAGGCACATTGCAAAGTATTGCCCTCGAGCTTCTGACAGATCTCACCAGCAGGGTTCTCGTGCCATGATTCAGGCCCCAGTTCCCTCACAGCCTGCCCAGCCGGCTAGAGGCGGAGGTAGAGGACATAGAGGTGGAGGTAGAGGTCATAGAGGTGGAGCTCGGACCGATAGAGGTAGAGACCAGCCAGCAGCTGATCGTCCTAGAGATACTGCTCAGGGAGGTGGGGCATAGCCCCGATGTTATGCACTTCCCGCCGGACCAGAGGCTGAGTCTTCTGATGCCGTCATTACAGGTATTATTTTGGTTTGTGAAAAAAAGGCACCAGCATTATTTGACACTGGGTCTACATATTCGTACATGTCTTCCTATTTTGCACCATACTTGATTCAGCCCAGTGATCCACTGAGTGTTCCTGTTCATGTGTCTACACCACTAGGCGATTCTATTGTGGTTGATCGAGTTCATCGGTCATGTATTATAGTAATTGAGGGTCTCGAGACCCGTGCTGATTTATTACTGTAACGACCCGACCGGTCGTTTTTGAAAATTATGCCCCGATCCCCCAATCTAACTATTTCCCTAAGTTCATCTCTTCTATTGTAGTTCGCCGGGAGGTTCGGTTATAGAATGTGAAGCGTTTTGGGACACTTAGTCCCTAAATGAGAGCCTTATAGTTGAAAAATGGCCCGTATTTGGAATAGCATTAAGACAACCTCGGAATGGAAATCCGATGGTTCCATTAGCTCCGTTAGGTGATTTTGGGGTTGGGAGCGCGTTCGGAATGTATTTTGGAGGTCCGTAGCTCAATTAGGCTTGAAATGCCGAAGTTTGAAATTTTGGCGAATCCGAACGATAGGTGAGATTTTGATCCGGGGGTCAGAATGGAATTCCGACAATTTCTGTAGCTTTGTTATGTGATTTTGGATATGTCCGTAAATTTTCAGGTCATTCGGACGTCGTTTGGATGGGTTTTTGATTAAATGCGTGTTTTGGAAGTTTTAGAAGAACTTAAGCTTGAATTCGCTGAAATTTGATGGTATTGACGTTGTTTGATGCATGTCGATGATTGGAACAAGTTTGCATGATGTTTTAGGAGGTGTTAGTATTTTTGGTTGAGGTCCCGGGGGCCTCGGGGTGATTTCGGATGGTTAACGGGAACTTTTGAAGTTGGAAAACTTCATAATAGGCGAAGATGTAAATGAGTGTGCACAAGACCTCAATTTAAACGATCATATCTCCCGTTATATAAAGGGTTGTGTGAGCTACAACCTATTAAATTAAAGCCCTTTGGGTCTAGTTTCCAACGCAACAAACCGTTCGTCATTTGGAGGTGCAAACAGAAAGTTATGACCATTTTGCTGGGTATGTGTCAGTAGCGCGGCCTTAGCGCGGGAGCGCTAGTAGCTCGCGCTAATGGGTTATTTACTGCCTCAACCCGCGCTAATTAGCGCGGGCGCGCTAGCAGCAGGCCCTAAATATACCTAAGGACGGGAAATGACAGATTTTGAGTCATTTCTCAAGCCTAGGGCTTCCCCAACACCCCCAATTCGACCAAGGCACTCAATTGCACTCCTAAGGTAAGCTTTTAAGTGTGTTTTCATGATGATTTCTCTTCTCAATCACTAGTTACAACATGATTTTTGGTTGAATTTCGTAGGATTTCTTCAAAATCTCAAGAACAACCCAAAGTTTGTCTTTCAAGATTTGATCTACAAGAGGTAATCCTACACCTTAGACTTACACATATGGTGTTATTATGAGAATATGAGTATGAATCAAGTATTACAACTTATGGCATGGTAATTGGAAGTCATAAATTCCAAATTTAAATACATGAACATGGTAGGGATTTAAAGGTGTTTATTTGATGGAATTGTTTTGTTGGTTGGGTGTGAATGGATGGTCATACATGTGTATTTGGAAGTTATAAGTTGGTTAGGAATGATGGTGAGATGAATTGTTGGTTAATGGTGATAGTTGGAAGAACCAATACTATAGTTATGAGGTAAAAATAACCATGCCTACAAGGTGTTTGATAATATGCCTAAATGGCATAAGTTATGGAATTTATTATCAATATTGGCCCTATTGAATGTTGAATTGTAGATTGAAGTTACATAACTATATTGGATCATCGTAGTATCATTAAGGGGTAAATTTCGGCTATGTATGGCTAAAAACCCCGTCTTTTAGAAATCGAGCTTCATCGATCTTTGTGTGATCTTGGTCATTTTTTTTTCATAATTTTTCGTATTAGCTTAGAATTTAATTGTAGAATAAATTACTTGAATTATTATTTACAATTTGCAATTTAATTGGATAGAGTTGAGCCACTCGAAGTCGGATACTCGTGGCAAGGGAGTCGTTTCTTAGCGGTTTTGTACCGGAATTGAGGTAAGTGGCTTGTCTAACCTCGTGTGAGGGAATTTTCACCCCTAGGATATTATGTGATAGTTTAAATGCCTTGTACGCGAGGTGACGGGCGTGTACATGCGTTGGTTGTTGAACACATACTTTAATTAAAATGTTCGATGAGTGATATTCCTGTTTTTAGTTGCTATTTCGATATTCTTACCCGGTAGTAGTTAGAAAAGCCATGTTTTGGTAGTATTCAACTGTCTAGTTGCCTAATTGTCTTACTTGAGTTTTCTTGGTAATCGCTGGCGCTGTTTATCGGTGAAGTTATAGTTAAGCATATTATATTTCTCTCTGTGTATTCCTTTACTTGTTGTGTTTGTGGACTGCGGGTTCAATTCCCGGAGATCCCAGGGCTGTGGGTTCGATTCCCAGAGACCCGGAGTGATAATGATGTGGACTGCGGGTTCGATTCCCAGAGATCCTGAGATTTATTGAGATGTGGACTGCGGGTTTGATTCCCGGAGATCCTGAGATTTATTGAGATGTGGACTGCGAGTTCGATTCCCGAGATCCTGAATTATTGGTAGGGACTACGGGTTCGATTCCCGGAGATCCTGAGTTTATTGAAATGTGGACTACGGGTTCGATTCCCGAGATCCTGAAATTATTGAAATGTGGACTACGGGTTCGATTCCCGAGATCCTGAGATTATTGAAATGTGGACTATAGGTTCGATTCCCGAGATCCTAAGATTATTGAAATGTGGACTACGGGTTCGATTCCCAAGATCCTGAGTTATTAGTAGGGACTACGGGTTCGATTCCTGAGATCCTGAGTTATTGGTAGGGACTGCGGGTTCGATTCCCGGAGATCCCGAGTTATTGATTATTTATTGAGACATGGGCTGTGGGTTCGATTCCCGGAGACCCAGAGGTACTGTCAATGGGACTGTGGGTTCGATTCCCACAGGTCCTGGACTTGTTTTATTGAGTTGGTTACTTGTTGTTAGCTTAATTGTAGACGGTTGCGGTAATCATTTTATTGTTGTTATTTCGGAATTATTATCATTTAAACCGCTTATTATTGTTATCATCATTATATTATTGTTTTCTCAGTAAGGCCCTGACCTTCCTCGTCTCTACTCCATCGAGGTTAGGCTTGGCACTTACTGAGTATCGCCATGGTGTACTCATGCTACTCTTCCGCACACTTTTGTTGTGCGGATCCAGGTACATCAGGACATGCCCATACTAGGTAATTCAGCAGTACATTTGGAGACCTCGAGGTATGATCTGCTACGTACTCGGATCCGGAGGCCCTCCTTCTATTCTGATAGTATTAGTAGATGTTTTCCTTCATTTCGTTGTTAGATACTCTTCACACATAAAGCCACAATTGTATTCTCTCTTTTAGTCTGTGTTGCCCGTGGGATTCCGGGTCTTGGTGGTGTTTTATACAGTGTGTTGACGAGTGTATGTGCCAAGCGGCACGGACTACATTCCTATTTATATTGTTTTTCCGCTATTTCTTGTTTAAAGTTCATAGACTTGTATATTCCGCAACGTGTTAGGCTTACCTAGTCGTGGGGATTGGGTGCCATCACGACATGTTCACGATTGGTGAACTAGGGTCGTGACAAGTTGGTATCAGAGCTCTAGGTTCGTAGGAGTCACGGGACACAGACCGGTTACTTAGATTCTCGCTGATCGATACGGAGACGTCTGTATTTATCTACGAGGGGCTATGTAACTGTTTAGGAAACTCTTCAATTCTTTGAATTCCTTATCGTGCGCCATTTATTCAGTTAGAGCCTATGTCATATGTTCTTTTGCATCCACTCGTGTATTGAAATTGCGCACTCGGTATCAAGTATGCGCCGACGGTTCGTGATGTTGCAGAGGGATTTCAAGGGAGTCAAGAATTTACTCAACCATTGTTACCGCGTGTCATCCATATCGATAATGCAAGAGAATTGAGAGATCTTCAATTGTGCACATGGGGGTGCACTAGGTTCTGAATTTTCGGTTGATAAGTACGGTCTTGAAAAGGTTTACTTAACTGCCTAATCGTCACGAGAATGATAAAATCACAAGGTGGATGTAGATCTAAAGATAGTTGGTGGTAATAAAGCCTATATGGTTCACATGAGATATCTATTTAGCGAAGGATTCAGCCAGTAGAGATACTGGGGGGAAATGAGTTTAACTATCTTAAGAAGGACATGTACCAAACGAATGTCTTTGGCTTGTCTTATGATGAAAACGTACGAATGTTAAAGGCTATTATCATGGATTAGCAAGATGTATCTTAAGGCTTCGTGTCAAGTGAAAGGATTTCACTATCAACGATCTAATTACAGGTCATGTGTCATATCAGATTTGGCCTGCGATGTATTTAGGTGTTATTCAAAAGTTCTTGAAAACTTGCGGATGGGCAAGAGTTGAGGCTCGTATGGTATAATGTTGGGACTTTATATGTTCCCGTGTCCCTAATAAACTCTTCATTTTATTATCAGCAGGGAAATAATTGACAAAGGCTACATGGTGCTCTGTGGGAGTGTGAGAATCATAGTATGTTTTAAGATGTTGTTGGTAGAGAATGCTCGGTGCATGGAGCGAGAAGATGTTTGGTTGTATTGGGATGAGGTCATACCCTATGATGTTATGGTGCTAATAGAGCACATGTGGTTATATTCGTTGGATCAAGTCAGTTGCAGTTGAATAATAGTAAATGACTCAAGAGAATGGTTCTAATGTGTTCGAGAGTCGTGTAATAGTGGCTTTGGGCTAAGTGGGAGAGTCCCACCACTTAAGATTGGGTTGCATGGTTAATTACCTGTGTGAATTCTGGATATTAGCGTATTAATGGATTATTGCAGCTACGGAAAAAAAAAAGACCATGAGTGGTAATTTAAGTATATGAATTGTTGAATGCATGTTATGGTTAGCCTTACTGGCTCATGTTCAAACTTGAGGGAAAATTTATGATTTATGCCTCGTATAGGTGCAAGCTTCGCGGGAAGTGATTCCGCTGGGTGCTTTATCGAGAGGGTATTCATATGTTATAAAGAAATTCAGTAGAGTTGGTTGCGTACTGGGGCAAGTTAGAACCGGATGGTTCTCAATAGCGGTCCTAGTGAATTCAAGAGGTAAAGTGTGGTGCTTGATAATTCTGAGTCTATAAGTACAGTTGAGGCTCAAGCTTTGAAAGCAACTTATGAAGAAAGGCACAAAACGATCTATGATGTTTTGACTTGTGGTGTAGTATTTGAGAGACATGAAATGGTCGTCGTTCTGGAGATAGCATGGCCTCATGATTTAAGGTCACTCGGGGTAAGTGCGGTTGGAATAAGTTAGGTATTGAAGGAAGATATTAACATTTCTAAGGCAATCAAGGATAACCTGGAAGGAAGTAGATTGATCAGCCATAGTTGAGTTGGCGTATTGGTGTCAATGATCGATTCATGCAACGTGATCGAATTATGCATGTGATTTGTGGCGGTGCATTTGAGACTTGTCGGCCGCAGTGATTGATGTAATTCTGAAGTATTCTTCTGTTAAGGGCCTGTTATGAGTAGGCAGATCTCGGGAAGGGTTATGTTGGCTTGGACCACTACTTAGAGATTGGCATATTCGATGGTTATGAGAATTCGCCGTATGTTGTTATAGTTCTCATGTAGTGAGCTAAATGGAAAGTCTTATGTGATGTAATATTAGCCTATCGTCAGTTCTAGAGCTATGATGGAAATTGTGTCTATCGTATATCGGCACGTGATATGTAGTGAGTAGTATGAAATTTGAAGTAAGGACCAAGGTCACAGTTTGGTCAATGAATGTGATATAAAGAGCTCGGATGAGCAGGAAAGGAGTTTCAGTGTTTTGAGTAAGATGGGTATTAACATCGGTATCATTTGAGATCGGTGTTCTGTGAGAAAGGCTTTGCATCCCGGTTAGGGACTCCTGATCACTTTTTAGTGTTAGTGCAGCCGGTGGGTTGAATGTGCAGGCCCGTTTAATTATTCGGAGGATGGTGGGAGCTTGACCCACAAGAAGATTGTATAGGTGTGACTTGTAATCACTTGATTGGTTAGAAATTTAAACCAAGTATGAGGATTTTGGTGATATCATTCATTTGAGAATTTATGCCTGGAGGGCACTCTGCTTATTGGGTTATAGACCTGTGAAATATTATTGACTTAGCTTGGCACGACCAGGATAGACTTAAGGTCGGTGGATTGGTTTAAATGTGGAAGTGAGCCTTGCGTCAGGCTAGTTATGATTTTTCCAGCAATGCACCCTTTATGGAGGGATAGTCGTGGTCTTATTTTGGCGGTTAGTTAACTCATGTAAAGATATATTGCACCGTATGAGTGTGAGACGGCTTGGTAAGTTCCTTATGTGTTGGGGTTCCGCTCAGCGGTGATGTTATATGAGCATGATGGCTCTTGAGACTCGGATCTTATATCGCACCTCAGTTGTGCTTGAGTTTGTAGCCTATAGCGCTATATGTTTCATTGTGTCTGATATCATGCACCTTAGTGTGCTTATGATCGATATTCAGAATTTTTATGTGACGAGCTATTCAGCTCGACATATGACTCCTTGTGTGAGTTTTATATTGTTGGGGTCGGATGGCACGCCGCCATGGTTATATTGTTGGGATCGGGTGGCACGCCGCCATGGTTATATTGTTGGGATCGGGTGGCACGCCGCCATGGTTATATTGTTGGGATCGGGTTGCACACCGCAACAGTGTGATGTTTATTTCAGTGTCCATAATTGCTTTTATGTGTTCTGCTTCCTATTTTTATGAGGAAGTCCATGTTAGTGTGAGAGTTGAATAGTTTTCTCTAGTGTTCGCCTTCCTTTTGGTACCACGTATGAATTAATAGCCTACTAGCACATTGTGTCATCTTGTGGGACTTTTGATTATGTCTGATGTGGCTTATCGCCTGAGCAGTTCGTACTGGGTGAGATGAGATTATGTGATTTGGGGTCAGTGCAAACCGATTATATGAAGTATATTATAGAGGAAAGGATCATCCTCTAGTTTAGGACAAGGTAATGGATCTTGTCAGGAGTATAGACCTAATGAATTTTTGATTCAGTAGTTGGTTATGAATATCGGCACATCTCTTCCGTCGTGTCAGTATTGTGAAAGTTAGAACAAGACCTATGTAGACCATGAGGTGCAATGAGAGCATCTGATTCGTCGAATTTTTGGCTGATTTGGTCAAAAAAAAAAATATATATATATATATATATTATCGTGGTCCTATGGATTTTGTGTTGCAAGGTAAGAATCTAGCAAAGTTATGCAATCATGTTTGAGGACGGCGTGTGAGCAATAATTGTGTGATCTCTTGATAAAAACAAGCCTGACATAGAATTTCGGATGTTGGAATTAGGCTTTAAGACTTATTTATTAGAACAAAAGGGAATATCTTCAGATTATACCAGACTAATGTGCTCAGCTGAGTCCGAGATTTATTGGCCCTTTTGAGATTTGAAGCGTGTTGGGGAGGTTTCTTATGAGCTGGCCTTACCTCCCAGCCTAGTCGGGGCCATCCCGTAATTTATGTCCCCATGCTCCGGGGATACCATGGTAACCGTCGCACATGTTGGGTTTCACTTCTGTTCAGCTATACGAGGATCTGCCTTATGTTGAGGAGCTAGTGGCCATCCTGGACAGGCAAGTCAGGAAGCCAAGGTCAAAGAACATCGCTTCAGTAAAGGTTCAGTGGCGGGGTCAGCCGGCCGAGGAGACGACTTGGGAGACCGAGCAGGATATGCGCAACTAGTACCCCCATCTCTTCACCACTCCAAGTATGTTTTCTATGCTCGTTCGAGGACGAACGAATCTTTTAAGTGTGGGAAGATGTAACGACCCGACCGGTCGTTTTTGAAAATTATGCCCCGATCCCCCAATCTAACTATTTCCCTAAGTTCATCTCTTCTATTGTAGTTCGCCGGGAGGTTCGGTTATAGAATTTGAAGCGTTTTGGGACACTTAGTCCCTAAATGAGAGCGTTATAGTTGAAAAATGGCCCGTATTTGGAATAGCATTAAGACGACCTCGGAATAAAAATCCGATGGTTCCATTAGCTCCGTTAGGTGATTTTGGGGTTGGGAGCGCGTTCGGAATGTATTTTGGAGGTCCGTAGCTCAATTAGGCTTGAAATGCCGAAGTTTGAAATTTTGGCGAATCCGAACGATAGGTGAGATTTTGATCCGGGGGTCAGAATGGAATTCCGACAATTTCTGTAGCTTTGTTATGTGATTTTGGATATGTCCGCAAATTTTCAGGTCATTCGGATGTTGTTTGGTCGGGTTTTTGATTAAATGCGTGTTTTGGAAGTTTTAGAAGAACTTAAGCTTGAATTCGATGAAATTTGATGGTATTGGCATTGTTTGATGCATGTCGATGATTGGAACAAGTTTGCATGATGTTTTAGGAGGTGTTAGTATTTTTGGTTGAGGTCCCGGGGGCCTCGGGGTGATTTCGGATGGTTAACGGGAACTTTTGAAGTTGGAAAACTTCATAATAGGCGAAGATGTAAATGAGTGTGCACAAGACCTCACTTTAAACGATCATATCTCCCGTTATATAAAGAGTTGTGGGAGCTACAACCTATCAAATTAAATCCCTTTGCGTCTCGTTTCCAACGCAACAAACCGTTCGTCATTTGGAGGTGCAAACAGAAAGTTATGACCATTTTTCTGGGCATGTGTCAGTAGCGCGGCCTTAGCGCGGGAGCGCTAGTAGCTCGCGCTAGTGGGTTATTTACTGCCTCAACCCGCGCTAATTAGCGCGGGCGCGCTAGTAGCAGGCCCTAAATATACCTAAGGACGGGAAATGACAGATTTTGAGTCATTTCTCAAGCCTAGGGCTTCCCCAACACCCCCAATTCGACCAAGGCACTCAATTGCACTCCTAAGGTAAGCTTTTAAGTGTGTTTTCATGGTGATTTCTCTTCTCAATCACTAGTTACAACATGATTTTTGGTTGAATTTCATAGGATTTCTTCAAAATCTCAAGAACACCCCAAAGTTTGTCTTTCAATATTTGATCTACAAGAGGTAATCCTACACCTTAGACTTACACATATGGTGTTATTATGAGAATATGAGTATGAATCAAGTATTACAACTTATGGCATGGTAATTGGAAGTCATAAATTCCCAATTTAAATACATGAACATGGTAGGGATTTAAAGGTGTTTATTTGATGGAATTTGTTTGTTGGTTGGGTGTGAATGGATGGTCATACATGTGTATTTGGAAGTTATAAGTTGGTTAGGAATGATGGTGAGATGAATTGTTGGTTAATGGTGATAGTTGGAAGAACCAATACTATAGTTATGAGGTAAAAATAACCATGCCTACAAGGTGTTTGATAATATGCCTAAATGGCATAAGTTATGGAATTTATTATCAATATTGGCCCTATTGAATGTTGAATTGTAGATTGAAGTTACATAACTATATTGGATCATCGTAGTATCATTAAGGGGCAAATATCGGCTATGTATGGCTAAAAACCCCGTCTTTAGAAATCGAGCTTCATCGATCTTTGTGTGATCTTGGTCATTTTTTTTTCATAATTTTTCGTATTAGCTTAGAATTTAATTGTAGAATAAATTACTTGAATTATTATTTACAATTTGCAATTTAATTGGATAGAGTTGAGCCACTCGGAGTCGGAAACTCGTGGCAAGGGAGTCGTTTCTTAGCGGTTTTGTACTGGAATTGAGGTAAGTGGCTTGTCTAACCTCGTGTGGGGGAATTTTCACCCCTAGGATATTATGTGATAGTTTAAATGCCTTGTACGCGAGGTGACGGGCGTGTACATGCGTTGGTTGTTGAACACATACTTTAATTAAAATGTTCGATGAGTGATATTCCTATTTTTAGCTGTTATTTCGATATTCTTACCCGGTAGTAGTTAGAAAAACCATGATTTGGTAGTATTCAACTGTCTAGTTGCCTAATTGTCTTACTTGAGTTTTCTTGGTAATCGCCGGCGCTGTTTATCGGTGAAGTTATAGTTAAGCCTATTATATTTCTCTCTGTGTATTCCTTTACTTGCTCTGTTTGTGGCTGCGGGTTGAGATTATTGAAATGTGGACTACGGGTTCGATTCCCGAGATCCTGAGATTATTGAAATGTGGACTACGGGTTCGATTCCCGAGATCCCGAGATTATTGAAATGTGGACTACGGGTTCGATTCCCGAGATCCCGAGATTATTGAAATGTGGACTACGGGTTCGATTCCCGAGATCCCGAGATTATTGAAATGTGGACTACGGGTTCGATTCCCGAGATCCCGAGATTATTGAAATGTGGACTACGGGTTCGATTCCCGAGATCCCGAGATTATTGAAATGTGGACTACGGGTTCGATTCCCGAGATCCCGAGATTATTGAAATGTGGACTACAGGTTCGATTCCCGAGATCCTGAGATTATTGAAATGTGGACTACGGGTTCGATTCCCGAGATCCTGAGATTATTGAAATATGGACTACGGGTTCGATTCCCGGAGATCCTGAGTTATTGATTATTTATTGAGACATGGGCTGCGGGTTCGATTCCCGGAGACCCAGAGGTACTGTCAATGGGACGGTGGGTTTGATTCCCACAGGTCCCGGACGTGTTTTATTGAGTTGGTTATTTGTTGTTAGCTTAATTGTAGACGGTTGCAGTATTCATTTTATTGTTGTTATTGCGGGAGTTATTATCATTTAAACTGTTTATTATTGTTATCATCACTATATTATTGTTTCTCAGTAGGGCCCTGACCTTCCTCGTCACTACTCCATCGAGGTTAGGCTTGGCACTTACTGAGTACCGCCGTGGTGTACTCATGCTACTCTTCTGCACACTTTTGTTGTGCAGATCCAGGTACATCGGGACAGGCTCATATTAGGTAATTCAGCAGCATTTTGGGAGACCTCGAGGTATGATCTGCTACGTCCGCGGATCCGGAGGCCTTCCTTCTATTCTGATAGTATTAGTTGATGTTTTCTCTCATGTCTTTGTTAGATACTCTTCACACATAAAGCCACAGTTGTATTCTCTCTTTTAGTCTGTGTTGCCCGTGGGATTCCGGGTCTTGGTGGTGTTTTATACAGTGTGTTGACGAGTGTATGTGCCAAGCGGCACGGACTACATTCCTATTTATATTGTTTTTCCGCTATTTCTTGTTTAAAGTTCATAGACTTGTATATTCCGCAACGTGTTAGGCTTACCTAGTCGTGGGGACTGGGTGCCATCACGACATGTTCACGGGTCTCGAGACCCGTGCTGATTTATTACTCCTAAATATGGTGGACTTTGATATTATACTAGGCATGGACTGGCTATCTCCATATCATGCTATTTTAGATTGCCATGCCAAGACTGTGACTTTAGCTCTGCCGAATTCGCCTCGTATAGAGTGGAAAGGAATTTCAGGTCATACTAGCCATAATGTTATTTCTTATGTTAAGGCTCGGCGTATGGTTGGAAAGGGATGCTTGGCTTATTTGGCCTATGTCCGTGATTCTAGTGCTGAGGTTCCTTCTATTGACTCCGTGCCTGTGGTTCGCGAATTTCCTGAAGTATTTCCTTCAGACTTACCAGGTATGCCGCCCGATAGGGACATTGATTTTTGCATTGATTTGGCTCCGGGCACTCAGCCCATTTCCATTCCCCCATACCGTATGGCTCCGCCAGAGTTAAAAGAATTGAAGGAACGGTTGCAGGATTTACTTAAAAAGGGTTTCATTAGACCCAGTGTTTCGCCGTGGGGTGCACCAGTATTATTTGTAAAGAAGAAAGATGGTTCGATGAGAATGTGCATTAACTATCGATAGTTAAACAAGGTGACTATCAAAAATAAATATCCACTTCCGCGAATTAATGATTTATTTGACCAGCTTCAGGGTGCAAAGGTATTTTCAAAGATAGATTTGAGATCTGGCTATCATCAGCTGAAGATTAGGGCATCCGATGTCCCTAAGACAGCGTTCCGCACTCGGTATGGACATTATGAATTTCTGGTCATGTCTTTTGGGTTGACAAATGCTCCAGCAGCTTTTATGGAATTAATGAATCGGGTGTTCCGGCCTTATTTAGGCTTGTTTGTAATAGTCTTCATTGATGACATATTAATATATTCCCGCAGTCAGGAGGAGCATGCGCAACATCTCGGAGTGGCCTTGCAGACTCTGAGAGATAGCCAGCTATATGCAAAATTTTCAAAGTGTGAATTTTGGCTAAGTTCAGTTGCATTCCTGGGTCATATTGTGACGGCAGCAGGTATTCAGGTTGATCCGAAGAAAATTGAGGCAGTCAAGAACTGGCCTAGACCGACATCAGCCACAGATATTCGTAGTTTCTTGGGGTTAGCGGGTTATTATCGCCGATTCGTAGAAGGATTTTCGTCTATTGCAACCCCACTGACCAGATTGACCCAAAAGGGTGTTCAATTTGAATGGTCCGATGAATGTGAGGCGAGCTTTCAAAGGCTCAAGACAACCTTGACCACAGCACCGGTATTGGTTTTACCCACAGGTACGGGACCTTAT